>VURO01046211.1:0-18814 GCA_015108175.1 Pelvicachromis taeniatus | reverse complement strand
AATTTTTTTTTTCTTTTTTTTTTTTTTTTTTTTTAAACATAGACCCTGGCATAGGTTCTCACTGACAGTGCACAGATGTTCATGTTGACATTTCCTCTATATTGCCATGAGCTGGACTGATGCGCCTAAATATAGGCATGCTCTTGGTCGGGCCCCCAGGCTGGGATTAGTTGTTTCTTAACACACACTTTTTATTAATCTTAAGTGAAACATTTTGGCTTTAAATCGACTTTTTAGATTTTTTTTTTATGCACATGCAACTTGTGACAAATCAGTCATTAAGAGCTGCACTTTTAAAGGTGGCTTACTTGGAATTTTGATGAAAAGTGGAAGTAAATCCGATTTGAATATGAAACCAGAGTGTCTGCACGATAACAGTAATTTATTTTCTTACACCTGAAGTGAGGAGGACGTTTTAAATCCTTTGTTTTTCCCCTTGTCTGGCTTTCCCCTGCTGCTTTGGTTTGATATTCCCTTTCTAACCTCAATAGAGGAACTGTGAGCTCAGGAATCTGAATGCCCCTCCTTTTGTGCGGTGAGAGTTGCATAATCAGAAGACATTAAGGATCATTAAAAGTGATTCTCTCAGCGTAATTAACGGAAACTTGTCAGCCATCCTGATTACAGGAGCAAACTCAGCATTTTACTGCATGCGACAACCTCTATGGTCTCTCGTGTTCATGCAAATTACCCGTAATTTTAAAATTACTCAGTCGTCAAAGGTCATCTATCAAACCTGTGAAGTTGCCAAAGTCATTTAGTGAGAAGCTGGGCTTCTGCTTTCTACTTAGATGAAAGTAAAAGTTAAGGCAAGCTTAAAGATGTGTACATAACCACCAGAGAATGCTGCAACATGTAATGCATCAGTAGATTTAGCTCTACTTTCTGGCTCGTCGCAGTCTTTATGTAACATAAACATTGGACGCCTTTACTGCTTTAAAGTGGGCAAAGTCAAATAGAGCTGTTGCTTTGCAGCTGGCAGCCAGGGTGTGACTATCTGTAGCTGGCATGAGGAGATAAGTCAGGAAACCAGAGAAGTATCCCCTGCGAGTAAGAGTCCTAAGTAATACTGCTTCTAATGATAATCACACAGTTTCTGCCTGCGCTCCAAGTACCTTATTGCAGGAGTTTGGTATCACAGGTACTTCCCTGCTTCCCTCCCATAGTAACTCCCTGATTTCAAAATCTCTGCACTCTATTCTGTGTAATAAATCAGAATTATATAATCCTAATGACTCATAAGCAATCATGGCATAATTTCCTGTAATTATCAAAACGAAACTGATAAATTTTCTCGAACTCACTCTGCAAGACATTTATTCAAATATGTTTGTTATCAGTATGAGGATCTTTTCTGGTTTCTGTCCGAGCCTTACCTGTTATTCACCTATACTGGAGGAACCCCTGCCCCGTGGCGAGCAGCCAGGTTCTTTCCTGTCATGTGACAATGTTTAAGAAACTTCCCTCTATCCTCTAATATTTTGTAAACAAGACGTCAGAAGGAGAAGAATATTACTAGCAGTTATTTTCCAGTGTTAGGAAATCAGCACTGCTCAATGTTAGTCATTGTTAATCTTTCATACTGACTAGGTTACTGTTAAAAATATAACACTATCAAAAGTGTTCATTTAACACTCAAAAGAGTGGACACTTTGTAGTGCCAATATAACACTGGAGATTTTGCAGTGTATGATGAAGGAAACAATCTGAAGTGCGTTCCTGCTGATGCATCACTGAAATATGCAGCAAAGATTTATGTACAGAAGAATATAAGAGTCATTGTTTGAATTTGCAGTAAGTGGGAATTCTGTTTAACATTTCCTTAAGATAAAACCACATCACAATTTCAATCAGAGTTTCAAGATTACACAAGTGCATTGTGCTCAGGGTGTGACTTACTGCAATGTGGTAAATTGGGTAATACCAGGTAATACAGAACGTCACAAAAAAACCTCATAAAAGTAAAGAAAACAGGAATGTGATTTCTTTCTTTTGTTGAAGTGAAACATGGTTTAGAAAGAAATACAACGTTTGAAGCACTAACATGTTCGGCATAATGCTGATGCTGAAATTGAGCTCATTAAGACTTCACACAAGGCCGGAGTGAAGGCTTTGACGGAAACACAAGTGCAGTAATTGTTCCTGTTCCTTAAATCCTGTTTTATGATTTTTCTTTCCACTAAATCTGTGATCTTGTTCCACGGTACCTTACATACCTACTGCCCCCTCATCTGGACAAACTTCCCCAGCACAGGTTTGGACGTCAATTGAAAGCATATATGTAAAAAAAAAACCCACAGGAATGTGATAATACTTACCATCAGCCTTCAGAGTAACACATAACAACAAATGGTGTGGGGACTTCTGCTTTTGGGGTTTTCTTTTTTTCTTTTGACCACTTGAGATTACCGGAGTTGTTGTAAACAGAGAAGAGAAAAGCTGACAAATACCGGACCTTACAGTAGTCATGTACGTGTGCGTCACTGCCTTTTTAAGTGAAGTTACAATACCTCAGGCTTGATTCAGCAAGAGTTTGGCGTAAAACAGTCATCCCACTAGAAACTCTTTTTTAATCTTCATGGCATTGCCAGTATGTTCCTGACATCATTTCTGAGTATGTCAGAGGAACTGGAATCCAAATGTGTGATGACTGCTGTGTTTGTGGTACTCTAAACCTCAGGTACTGTTTCTCTCTGTCTCTCGCTCTCTCTCACTCACACACACACACACACATTTTCATATGTTAGCGAGGACATCTAATTGACATAATGCTTTCCCTGGCTGCTTACCCTAACCATCAAAAATAAATGCCTAACCCTAACCCTGAGCCTAAACCTAACCATAACCTACTTGCCACCCTGACACTAAAACCACATGTTGAGTCTCAAAAATGCCTTCAAACTCGTGGAAACGGGCCTCTTGTCCCCATAAGGGTGTTGGTCCCTACAAGTATAGTAACATTCCAATTGTTGGTCCCCACAAACATATATAAATGTTGAACACACACACGCACACATATAGCACGTTGTTCTTTTTGTTTGTATCTGTCGAGCTGAACCAGCCTGTGTTATAAAACTACTTACAGACTTTTATAATCAAGTAGTTAAAGTTCTGGCAAAAATGATCAAAATAATAAAATAATATAATACATATTAAATGAGGTAAAATATTAACTCAGTAGAGGATTTCACTCTGATGGTCCAGACTTACTTGCGGTCTCAAGACTTTCCAAAGGGGCAAGCGAAGCAGAGGCTTCAGCTGTCAGGCTGGGTTGGCAAACACTCTCTATACATGTTACGCTTTTACAAGACACATGAGGTGAACCCTTAAAGAGCCTGTGATGTGTCCAGGGATGGCTAATCGAGAGATAATGTGGACAAAATTTTGTATCATCAACATACGCTATAAAGCTAGCACAACGTTTGCTATAAAACCAATTCATAAAACTGAGGTTATTAGCCAAGTTTATTTTGTAGAGTCCAGTACATCCACAGTGAATCACAGATATCCTGCCACTTTAAGAGGAAAATAAAGACAATTTAAAGGTTCCAGTATGATCTGTGTAGTACTGATAGAACTCCTTTTAATAAGCCCAACCGACGCTGCTGATCCCGATAAAAACGAAGAAAGTATGACTTAGGGAACAGGTAGAGAATAGTCTTAACAGGGTTAAGTCATTTAAATTACATTATTTATGTCTAGTGTAAAATATAACATGCAGGCAATTGACATTCAGAGCCTAATTTATTTTAGCACGTCAAGACAAATAGCCTGTATTGTGGATCACAAATCTGAATTGTAGACTGTTATGGATGATAATGATGATGATGATGAAATCTGTGAATGAAATCTTTGGATCCATTGACAGACCCGATACTGTTGTCCTGGGTTCCTCCTGGTGTACGACAATTCCCGGCTTTATGACACGTATGAGGAAGTTTCTGGAGGATGAAGGAATTGATACCACTGACTGGTCCCCATGCTCGCCTGACCTAAATCCAGTATAACACCTCTGGGAAATTTCTGTTCATCTGACTCTGCCAGGTTGCACTATAGACTGTACAGGAGCACATTAATGCTCAGGAGGCAATCCCCCAGGACACCATCCAATTTCTTATTAGGAACCAGTCCTGACATTGTCAGGCAGGCATATAAGAAAGTGGAACTAATACAAACTACGGAGTGCTATTTTGAGTTGCAGCAATGCAGATTTTGGCAAAATGGACTAGGCCACTGCATAATTCTTTCACTTTGATTTTTGGGATGTCTTTGAATTCAACCCTCTGTTGACTGATAATGTGGCGTCCTTTCATTACTAACACATTCAATTACACACAGTTCATATGATACGGATATTCAGCATGTTTGTTTTCTTTTGAGATCTGAAGTTTTTTTCAAAGTTTTTTCCTTTATTTTCTGAGGCGTGTACTGGATCAGTTGGCCCTGAGCCATCCCTTAGTTGTGCTAAGAGATGGTTCATGGTTTTGTCTAATTTTGCCTCCCATAGTTTGTGTTTTTGTCTTGTAATTGTACTTTGAGTTGCTTTTTTTTTTTTTTCTTGCAGATATTCATGGTTGGTGTCTTTGCTTATATCCTTAGGCTATCCCTAGTTTTAGTTTTGCTATCTATTTTAGTTCTCGGTTATAGTTTGCTTATATTCCCCATTTCCATTTGTTTTGGCTCCCCTGTGTCTTGTTATCTTAGTACGATGTTAGTTATTTCCTGTTTTAGATTGGTCGCCTTTGACTCACATGTTTAGTATTCAGTTGTATTTTCCCTAGTCTTGTTTCCCTGATTGTTGACACCTGTGTGTTCTCCACAGGTGTATTGATTTCCCCTAAGTGGCCTATATTTTGTTGGTGCATTAGTCATCTGTCATAATGTGTTGCCAGGAAGTTTTTTGATCCCATGACTCTTGGATTCCACGGCTGTAGCTTCCTGTTGGTCTATTTTATCTTAAAAATAATCACTTGAGTTTTTGTTTAAGTGTGTGTTGAAGACAGCATTTTGGGGTCCTCCTCCACATTTCATGACACCCTGATTCTGGTTGTTCTTCCTGTTAAATGGGAGCTCTTCCTTCCTACTTTTGCCATATGCTTGCTCATAGGGGCTCATCCTATTATTGGAGTTCTCTTTCTAATATTTCTCAGTCATGGCAGTCTTGAGAACTTAAAAAAATGCAACTATTGTCTTTAGGTTTTTGAAGATCTGTTATCTCTTTTTCAAGACACTACTTCAGTTCTACAAGAACTGGTGGAAAGTCACAGGTTATTAAACCCCCAGTGTGGACTGTCTTGAGTGTCATTAACCCACTAGTGATCATATGACTCTCCAGATGAGCAAAGGTGTAAAAAGGGTGTGAGTTATTCCCGTCACTGGGGCAGATAGGTGAAACATTGTGCCAACCCACCATCATTTGAGCTATTGAGGTCACCTGAGACAAGGTGTCGTTAAACAGGTGGTGAGACTCCTTTTCCTTATCTCAGGAAGGAGGAGGGCGAGGATTCGAGAGGTAAATCTCTAGGTAATGGCTTAGTGAAAAACAAATTCACAATTCGCTCTATAAATGGAAGTTTTCAAGGATGAACTGAAGTGAAGGTATAGACCTACGTGATGTTCTGTGAAATTTCCTTTGTCTCTGTGTTTTGTCAACTCGTATATAAGACATGAGCAAACAGCGTCCATCTTCAGAGACAGTGGCATGGACGTCTGACCCGTCTGCTTTCTCTCCGTGCTGCAGCATGTGAGTAACCCAAATCAAAAGACGCTAATCAACTGTTTGCAGTTTAATTAAAAAACTTCTACGACACTGGGAAGTGATTTCAGGACTGAATGATAGGTGGCTGATAGCTGGTGCCATAAGCCACCAACTCTTTTTAACAATGGTGTAGATGGCCTCCCTTCTCAAATAATCTTCTCTGTCCAAAATCTAAACATTAGAATCCTTGAAAGATGGCAAAGAGCATCTTTACCTTAAAATATAAAACAGTTTGAGATGACTGTTGTGAACTGGTGCTATCATTAGATATCAATCATAGAATATTAGTAAACCTCAATATTAACTGGGTAGAATCAGTTTCACATATCTTATGTTGGGTAAAGCCTTAAAAATTGCTTTTTCAATATCAGAATACACATTTTTGCTTTTTCTGACATTTTTTTTTTGCCAACATGATGACTGCTACCCGTCTTGGCCCTGCAAAAACAAGTACAAACTTTTCTTTGACACAAGGTAAGGAAGAGTAAATGAAAACTAATGTGCCAAAGAGAGATCCAAAAATAGCCAAAAGCGAGACTTTGCAAAGGTCAAACATTGTTCTCTAGAGTTGTTTGCCGATCATAGACATAGTCTTGTTATTGCACAATGCGTGTCTTTTTAGGAAGCCAGAGTACCCAGAGAGAAACATGGGAATAACATGCAACCTCCACATAGAAAGACCCAGAGTTGATGGTAAAATTAAACTCAACTGTGCTAACCACTGTGCCACCATGCTGCCTGGAAAAAGCATTATTATATTGGCAAATTAATGAGAAGAAATGGAATATCAAACACAATGACAACAATGGAAACGTGTCAATAAATGTACTCTTTTTTTTTGCATTTATCAAGTTTTATTTTTTCAAAACAGCTTTATGCACATTACGTATTTGACTACATTTTTTTCATATCTTGCAAAAATATATCAAACCACCAGTCACTGCCTCATTTATGAGAAGCTAATAAGCTGAAATACAACCAGAAACCTATTATCATGCGTTTCTTTTGCCTCAAAATGTTTTAAGTGGATTTAGCAATCGGGGAATCCCCTGTTAAGTTTCATTTTGAGCAGCATAAATGCACAGTACAGGCACAAAACTGAAAGTAGTTTTGACTCCACAGCAGTGAAGCAAACATGATGTTCCTCCTCCTGGTTGTTCTTTGTTTATTCAAAGGTAAGTCTCTCTAAACCCCTTTATATTATTATTTGCTATTATTATATTAATCATAATAATATGATATACATTTTTACAACCCTGCCCTTTTATGGTTTTTTTATATTGATATTACTTTTAATATGCAGAGGGAAATGTATTATATCATTTAAAATGTTCTACAAGTAAAAATGCAAAAAAATCAAAAATGTGCAAGTTGTAATTTGGTCCGATTTACAGTTTATATTGGAGATTAACTGCCAAGCCTGTTCCTTGTTACTGTGCTGCATTGCTGAATAGCATAAAAGCTTTTTTTCCCTCTACACTTATTTACATTCAGCTTCCATTATTTTCAGCCTCGGCTTCACTTATCCTACATGGAGATACAACAGCTGAGTACGGCCGTGATGCGCACTACACGTGCACGCTGTCAAACTCCACAGGTGCGATTGTTTGTTTTTCTATTATTATTATTATTATTATTATTATTATTATTATTATTATTATTATTATTATTGTTAATTTAATTCTATCATTCAATTGTTGTCCTCGCCCAGTTCCTGGTGTCTGAGTGATGTTATCCAGAACATTAGTGAAATATTAAACCACTCTGTTTTAAATGACTGACGCTTATGCGGGGTGCTTACTGGATTACATTTGGGCTTTCACCGGCAGGTGTGCTGCAGGTCACCTGGCAAAGGAACGTCAAGGGGACAGTGGAGAACATGGCTACATACAGCGAGCGCTTTGGAATAGACGTAAACGCGCCCTACCGTGGAAAAGTGCTCGTCACGAAAGCGTCTTACAGCCCTTCGGCGATCAAACTGATGAATCTCACATGGGAGGATGAAAGCTGTGTAGTCTGCGCCTTCAACATCTTTCCCGGCGGCTCGAAAAGAAGTCAGATTTGCCTCAAAGTGCAAGGTAGATTGCTGCAAAGCCATTCATATGAACGGGCATTAAAAAAAAAAAAAGACCTCTTAAATTAAGAGAGCCCTAATATTGAAAAAAAAAATAGAGACAGTTTTTTTAAAAAAGAGGAAAAAATCCGGACCTTTATTTTGCTCTTACTTGTGATATTAAGCTGGCTGCGCTTCTCGAACTGATCAAACTTTCATTTGTCCGTAAAGGGATATCACAGGTGAACACAATGCACCGCGCACAGCAGGATGGAGAAGTTGTGTTTAGCTGCTCCGCCACAGGTAAACCAGCTCCGACCATACAGTGGAACATTTCAGATGGATTATCATACCAAGAACAGATCGTCACAGTAAAAAACAGCGAGCACACGTTCAACACCAGCAGCAACATAACGGTGAAAATACCTAGGAGTGGACACGCGACTTGTTTGCTGAACAGTGGAAAGATTGGAGAGAGGGAAGAGAGGATTGCTTTCTCCTCCTCCTCTGCATCGGGGGACGAGGATAACCAGGGAGGTACGCACGTGTCATTTTATGTAACTGCATTTACGTGTGACTCTGCATCTTTGACATAATGCTTGGAAACAAACTATTCCTAATGAATGAACAAGCGCTGGGAGTTCATTCTAATCAAGCCTAGGTCGAAAAAAGAATTCCATGAAACTATTGCCAAAGAGTCATCACTGACGGGAAGCGAAGAGTGGAATAGTGAGGCAGAGTTCTGGGTGACACCTTGGCTGTGGTTAAATAGAAAGTGATGCAGGTAGGAAGTCCCTGTGGTGATCTGGTCCCAGCTTCCTGGAACGTTCCCAGCAGAGTGCGCACTGACTGAAAGTGATGTCAGTCCTCCACCACAGCCTGACCAGAGTGTGATGCCGCTTAAACAGGCTTCGTGTTTAATTCGGTGCTAATCACACTTAAACACAGACTACTGTTTGAGATTAAGAGCTAACAGGAAAATTCAAACTGAGTAATGTTTGTTTGTTTGTTTGTTTTTGACCGCTATCCACCAGTATCAGTGTTCCTTTTTTTTTCACTTATCAGGAACTCAGGAATTCCCTGAAATTCCAAGTCATGTTAAATTCATTTCCTGGTGTCTTGTGACAAACAATGTGACAATGTGGCAGTCAAGGAAGATACGTTAAAGGAGTGTCGCACTAGAAACATAACAAACAAAAGTGACTAAGATCAGATTGACTAAAGGCTATGCTGACTCACAGCTGCTTTCAGTACGGCGATGACGCCAGTTTCGCTTCTGGCTAAGTCTCAGCTGGGAGTAAAACAAAAAACAAAAAAAAAACACGTCACGATACAGTGAGCAGTGCTGATGAGCTGTGGCTCTCTGGGGAGGTCATCTGACGGATGATGGACACTAGCTGTTTGGCTTTAACAGTAAATGTGTGACCATGTAAATCCCCCCCCCCACCCTTTTCCTCTTTCAGAGAAGCGTCAGTCATTTTGTTTCTGGAACAAACTAACCAGGTGCTCTTTCTCTCCAGGGACAGGACCGTCTCCGTCGGTGATCGCACTGATCTGCACTGCTGTAGTTGTTTCCTGTGTAGCTGTTGCGGTTTATGTGATGAAAAGGTGAGTTTTTTTGTGCTATTTTATAACATCTAAGACATTTGCTTAACAACAGATGAGCCACGTGATAAACTGTTTTCTTTTTATTTTCTCTTTCTTTCTAGCAGGTCGAGGAAGCAGAACCGGAGAAAAGGATCATTTTCCATACCTGCATAACCAATGTTTGATTTCTAGCTGCCCCTTTTACAATGCAAGCATTAAAAACACCTCTCTTCGCAAATGAACTGTGGATTAAGATAAAGCTTTGGCAGGTAGCTTTAAACTTTCACATGAGTGGACCTGTCCATCGCCATTTCTTGTGAACTGCGCTACTTAGCACTTTAATGTCATGGAACTTCGAGCAAAACATGCTTCATCCGACTCTGAATGTAAAAAAATAAATAAATACACAAACGTCATGGAGACGAAGCGATGCAAAGCCACAAGGATATGATAGGAATATGGTTTCTGTTTTTCCAGAATCGCATGCAAATACCTTTAAACAGTAAACCTGAGTGTTTTTCAACAATATCAGATCAGATGTATATGTAGTTACTGGAAATAACGAAACACCATGTAGCCGGTGACGATTTCACACTGGAGCTCTACCGCCATCTAGTGGTCCTATCAGGGAAATCAGGGAAGCGCATGCAGACGGATGCAGTGGTCCACATGGCTCACATGAGGCAACTCGAGGAAACGTTCCTAGAAAATCTGAAAAAATACCTCAAAGTAAATTATATTTTAAAATATTATTCAATGTATTCATGTAGTAAATGTATACTTTCAGTTTGGCACTTTTCTGGCACTTTGCACGTCAGTGTTAGTATTTTTATTCTTATTATTTTAAGTGATAGAGTACAGTCAATGTGCACATGTGCTGGCATGTAGCTTAAATACATTGAATTTACATTTAAGCTACATGCCAGTTTTACCTGTGGAAAAATGTATGCGAGTTAGTCCCAGTCTTTATTATGTGTTATTAACCCGTGGTGTGATTATGTTAAATGTTTGCGCTGATATATCTTAAATAATTTATTTTCATATATTATTTATTGTTGAACTAATTAAATTAGTCTAAACTGTGTGTCTGATTTCATTTGTACATTTTTTTTAATATTTATGATAAAATCTAAGTCAAGACCTTTTATTTTTTTTAAATGTTGCTTGAAATGGCTTTGGTTAGTTTGAAAATATACTGTAGTTTATGACATACAGCGTCTTCGGGATCCTCCTGATAAACCTACAATTTGCAAACCTGAAGACAAGGGTTTTTTTTTTTTCTGAACTTCCTGTCATAAAGACTTTCAGTCCAGGCTATACATAATTTGGTAAAACAGATACAGATCTAGAAAGGAAACAAAATACCCACTCTGCTAAATAAATTATATCAGTAACACAAACACTGATAATTATGATTAGGGCAAGTAATTGTAGTAGCAGTAGTAATAATGGTAGTAGTGACAGAATCCTCCCTTTGTTACATTGCAAAAGCCCCAGGCTGCTGGGGGTCTTCCCAAGATGCACTGAGTGTTTCTTCATCACTCACCTTTTTCACTCTTTATGTGTTTATACACCGCTCTGCTTTTAATCATTAGTTATTATTAATCTCTGGTTCTCTTGCACAGTGTGGCTTTTGTCCTGTCTCCCTCACCTCACTCCCAGCCAGTCACAGCAGGTGGCTGCCCCTCCCTGAGCCTGGTTCTGCCGGCACTTCCTGTGAAAAGGGAATTTTTCTTCCTCACTGTTGCCAAATGCTTGGTCATAGGCGATCTTATGGATGTTGGGTTTTTTCTTTAAACTGAGTTGAGTAAATGTAGAAGTATTTATGCAATCATATTGTACATTGCAATGGAAGGGGAAAACCAGGCTAACACACATTTTAAATTGGGAAAGAGACTGTACTTGTTAAATATTAGCCTTTGTTTATTATATAATAATGTTCACTTTTTTTTATCTTAGGATTTTTACTTAGTTGTTAGTTTATGTGTTTCCATGGCTGACCTCATGAGATTATCTGAGTTACCCGAAAATGAGTTCAGTACAGTTTGAATTTTTGGTGAAACATTATGAAACTACAGTGCTAACGGTAAAAACGCTAGAAAAAGTAATTAGTTTGATTACCAGTCACTGAAAAAAGTGACGGCATTAGTAATGCTGTTATTCCCATCACTGGTGACCTTACTCTTCATTGTTAGTGCCCAAGGTCAAAGTTGACCTGAAAAATAAACTATATTGAGTAATATTTCATATGAAAGGGCATTGAAAGAGCTGTACAACACATGTTTACGTGTATTTAAATGCAATGCCCTATGACATCACATCATACAACAACAAGCTGACATCAGCATGTTGTAATAAAAACATCATAAAACATCAATGCTTTAGTAAAGCCTTTGCCCTCCAGCTTTAGTTGTGCTCTCTGAGTGTCCTTGTTGTCTATGTTTTAATATAAAACCACCAGTGTTTCTTTTTAGGAATTGTTGGTATAATGTTTTACTCATTTTATATTTAATTTGAAAACATGCATTTACCCATTTGTTTGTGCTCATTTTGATGACTTAAACGCAGAATAAAGCAAGTGTGCTTAGTTCCTACAGCGTGCACCACCAGCCTAAAATGAAAGTGAAAGTAAACATTTCACGGGTTGTTCCACTTTTCTGAATAGGGGACAATCAGGAGTTGAGTGCGCTAAAAAAAAAGCTTCCATGCATGTAAAATATCTATACTAAATTATCAGATTAGTTGCTTGTTAAACGTCCGAGTGGATCCCAGGCTTTGTCATGTGTTAATAATAAGAGGGATCCCTGCTTCCATTATGGCTTTCACATACACCCCCCCTGAGATCCTTGACTGAGGCTGAGTGAGACTCAAACTGCAATCAGAGCTACATTTTGGCGCAAAGGACAGCATGGCTAAACATACAGTCATATTTTATTTTTCTTTTCTGGCAGTTTCTTTGAAAGGTGAGAGAGACACGCTCTGGTGTGCAGTGGTTTGATTTTTAGGGTTTAAAAGGATTTTTGTTATGCAGGTTATAGAGTTAACTGTTTCATTTAATCGTAGCATCACTGAATGTGTATTAAATTGCAGATGTTAGATACAGTTACCGCAGGGCTCACCAACTTTTTTGAAAGTGAGAGCTACTTCTTGGGTACTGATTAATGTGAAGGGCTACCAGTTTGACACACACTTCTGAAATAGCAAATTTCCTCAATTTAACTTTAATTATATGTTATCATTAATAATTAATGTAATTCATCTATGTAAAGACACTGATTATGGCAACTGTTTCCGTGGAGACCAGCTAGCGCTGATCTAATATTTAAAAATAAACATTTTTTCGTATATTATCTTTAACAAATTGTTACCAATGCAATTGTGATTTTTTTAAAATAGCAGCAAAAAATAAAAATAGATGCAGCTTACTGGTAAGTTGTTATAGTGAGCTATTTTTAGAACAGGCCCGCGGGCTACTCATGTGGTCCTTGCGGGCCTGGTAGGCACCATGTGCCCGCGGGCACCATGTTGGTGACCCCTGAGTTACAGTCTGTTCACTCTCTGCGTGCGTCCATGATCAAGTGATTTTCTCTTTGCAGGACAAACGTCTGTGATAAAAACACAGCAGATAGTTTTGGTAGAAATGAGAGGAAATGCTTCATTAAACTGTCAGCTTGTGGAGTTTAAAGATGTCCTTCAGGTCACATGGCAGAAAATCTTGGCTGAGAGAAAGTGGAATTTAGCATCTTACCACAAGACATTTGGCAAGAAAGTGAATCCTGAGTTTTTACATAAAATGGAGTTTAAATATGCTGGACTGCAGAACAGCTCCTTAGTGATAAAAAATGTGACCGAGCAGGATGAAGGCTGCTATGGCTGCTTGTTCGACATCCAACATGAAAGTCCTCTGAGAGGTAGAACCTGCATCCAAGTTTATGGTAAGAATTTTAAATTTTTCAGTAATTGTTTTTTTTTTTTTTTCACTCTTCAGCTTGATGTGTCAAATAAATGATGTGTCATTCTCTCTCAGTTCATAAATTAAAAACAAAACAAACAACAAAACTCCCAGGGAACGTCATAATGGCAATTATACAGTATTGTGCAAAAATCTTGAGCGGCCCATTTTTTTCATGTTTTCAGGAAAATGGGAAATAAGTCCAGTGATTTACTCGAACGTGTGCAAACATGCATTTAAATACAATACATAAGGGAGAAACAGAGTTTGTACAATTCCAACAAGCTATAAGGTCAGTGTTTGGTGTGAGCACCTTTATTCTTCAGTACAGTCTGAACTCTCTCAGGCAGCTTTCTTGTCATTTCTTTAAGTTCAGGAATAGTTCTCCAGAAGAGAAGAGCTTTTAAGGACATTAAAAGCTCTTCTTTAAATGTTGGCAGCTTTTTCTTCTGTTCTCTATCAACATGATGCCATACTACTAAAAATACTATTTCATGCCTGTCAGGTTGTTTTATCTTTGGCATTCTTTCACAGACCTACAGACAATGAGGCTGTTAGTGCAAAGTGTAAATCAGGAAAACTGTTATATAGATATCCATTCGCAGCAGCTTATCCTTTTCAGGGTCGCGGGCCCCGCTGGAGCCTATCCCTAGGGCGAGAGGCAGGGTACACCCTGGACAGGTCGCCAGTCTGTCGGAGGGCTAACACACATAGACAGACAACCATTCACACTCACAGTCACTCCTGCATTCACACCTATGGGCAATTTAGATTTTTCCAAGTAACCTATCCCCACAAACTGCATGTCTTTGGACTGTGGGAGGAAGCCGGAGTACCTGGGGAGAACATGCAAACTCCACACAGAAAGACCCCGGCCTGATGGTGGAATTGAACTCAGGACCTTCTTGCTGTGAGGCAACAGTGCTAACCACCGTGCTGCCCCTTTTTTAATAGATATTAAAGCTTAAATATCAACATAAACATATTTTCATCCAACTTCGGTGTGACGTTCCTCACAGATAACATCATGTATTAAACCAACTGAACATTTTTAGAAGCAGCTATTTTATGTTTCTGTTATTTATTTTGTATTTTTTTCCTGGAAAATCTGCGATTTTTAGGTGAGAAGCATCTGATAAACTTTACAAAATGACCACAATGGAAACTGAAAATGATCTTTCTACATTTTTTATATCAAACTCTTGTCACAGTTACTGTATGCTAGTCATTAGGGGTGGGTTTTGATGATAGATTTTCCGATTAAAATTGATTTTAGTTTGAATAAAGCGATATCGATTCATTAGAATTATAATTGTTCTGACTGAGGCAAAATTTCCTGGATTTGAATCGAATCAGGACCTTGTGAATCGAATCAAATCGATTCCAGAAATCAGTGACGATACCAAGCCCTACCAGTCATTAATGACACGTAAAGCTTTCCAAAATCAAAAGTTTCTTTCTCTGTAAACTGAGTTTGTATTATGAAATTTGTATCCTTCACAGAGCTGCACGAACCTGTTGTTGATGTCAGAGAGTCAAACTCTACTGCAGAGTGGGTTGTTTCCTGTTCAGCCACTGGTCGACCTGCTCCCACTGTAACACTCAGTGTCTCACAACAAGACCTCAACTTCTCACAGTACAACACTGTCAGTGTGTCCAACAGCAACGCTACATTCACTGTCACCACTACAGCTGTGCTCTCAGGTTCACGTAAACACAGCACACAGGTGGGATGTGCAGCACGAGTGCTCTCTGCTCCTCACAGAGAGCTGATGGTGACGATTCCTGAGGTCAAACAGACGTCTGCAAATGTTGGTGAGAAACTGTAAGACTCACAGACTGATGAGCAATTTGTCATGTTAGAGTTTGTGTTTATTTTCTCAAGGTTTTAATCTAAGGTAGATTACATAACTACATGTTTTCTTTTTGTTTTAAGTGATTATAATTGTAATCACTGCATCTGTGCTGGTGGTCTGTGGTTGTGCAGCAATCATCACTGTCCTGCTTAAGAAGAAATCACAGAGCAGGTATTCTTCTCAAACAGTATCTGCAGTGTCTGAAAACATGTATCTCGATAAAGGCATGTATAGTCTTAACAATTCATAAACCTTTCAGGCTCACACAAATGGACCTTGAGATGAGTGAGACACCTAAAACTACAAGCAGAGACGCTCACAAGTAGGTCACTCTATATCCTTTTCTGTACTTGCCATGGTATTCATTGCACATGCCCAGCATTCCACTGTTTTAAGCTATTGATTTGTTCACAAAACATACCATGCAATATTAATGTAGCGATGAAACATTATGAGTGAAAACATGTTTTATCTTTAAGGGCTAGAGGACATTTATTAAACAGTGAGCTCAGACAACGGACTCCTCTTCAGAAAAATGTTGATCAATGTTGATTTTTCGGAACCTCGACCATCATTCCTGCACAGAGCCATGAATACCCCTCACTGGCGTGTTACAATTGGAAATATATCTCAGTGCAGTAGGTTTTGCATTATGGAGTTAATTTCTTTTGTGCATTTTTTGTAATGCAGAGTATAATTAAAGTGCACAGTGTCTGTGCAAAAAACACAAATTATGAAGTTATACTTATAACGTAGGAATATTTGTCCATTTGGTGATGTGAAATAAAGCAAGAATTTGAAAAAAAAATCACAATTTGATTGTTTAGGAGTAGTGTGTGAAGCAAGGTTTTACTTGTGCTTTTATAGAAAACCAGTAACAGATCACCTTGCACAGTATGTTTTGGAACTAACTGATGAAAGTTAGCTAACTGTCAAACTATGATTGCTAAGTTGCTGGGTTTTTTTGAATTGTTTTTGGTGCTACATTATTTATAACATAATGGTGATTGACACTGTTTGGAGAACCCAGCTGTGAATTGTCCCTAAGAAAAGAAAAGGCTGTGGAAATGCCTCCTGCAGAACTTCAAAGCAGTAAACTCCAGTCTCGCTTAGATTTGCGTGACTGCAGCACGGTGCAATAAAGAAATACTAATCGTCTTAAAGCACAATGACCTGATGCGATTTAGTGATAGGAAGAAATTAAAATTAAGGAAATAGCCAGTGGGCGGTAATGTCATCAGTGTGTGTAACATGCACATATAATAAATTTAAACATGTTGTACTTGAAGCCAGACCGTATGTAATGTAATTGTTAAGAACCATGTGATGTTTCATGGAGTAAACTATTTATTTATTCAGCATTCTTTACACGTGTTTACGGAAACATAAGTATCCTTGATCTTTAAAGGTAAAGTTTTATTTACTGCCATCGTGATTGCATATTTGCGTAATGCATGAAAGGTTCCTGGTTTGTAAATGAAAAGAAACACAAATCCAGCTTCATGGAAGATAGAAACTCCATGCCACTTAATATACCTCAAAGGAATATTGGAATTTGATGAAGCAGGTTGCCAGAGGACACTGTCTAAATGTGCAAATCTTTGTAAAGTCAACAATGACTGAAAAACTGAGAAAATACAAACACATATTGAATCAGCTGTGATTTTTTTTTTACACTCTGTTGTATTATTGTGTTTCTCCACAATATCTGATTAAAATGCTTTTTCTTATGTGTCTTTAATGCTTTATCGTCTCACTTTTGACTTGCTGATTGCTTATTTGTATGTTTAAATGGTACATCTTATTGTGTTTTTGCATGTGATGTTAAAAAAAAAGGTCACTTATTTTGTTTTTTTCACTCTAAGGTCATCAAGTTGTGCTGAGAATATACTGTGATTTACACAAAAGTATAGCCTACAGCCTCTATGGGATCCTCGTGATAAACCTACAATTTATATACCTGAAATCATCAATTATCTTTGTTTTGCTGTGATTTCCTGTCAGAAAGACGTTCAGAACAGGTTAAAAACAACAACTAAAAATGTTAAAATTGTTCAAAGAGAAGCATGAAGTAGCTACACTGTGACCTCGGACAATGTAACAGAGAAGTTGATTTCCATATATGGTGCGCTGGTAAGAGGACTGTACCACTGCAGTGGAAGAGGTGAGACCCACTATATCGCATATTGAATCCATAACTGGCTATTGCCTGTTGAATAATTCATTTGTTATTATATTATAATAACGCCCACGTATAATTTTATCTTAAGATTTTAAGCCACTTTGTTAGTTTATATGTAATTATATAGGTGCTGTGATAAAAAATTAACCCGGAACTGCTTTGACTTGCCCAGCCTACAGTTCAGTTTGAATTTTTGGCGGGCCAGTACGGAGCCATGATCCCACGCGTTGGAGTTGCATGTTATTATGTTATTACACTTCTTATTTTCGGAGTCTTTGACAAAGGTGAGCTTTAACTGTGTGTTAATATAACACACGTATGTGTGACAATAAGCGAGTTTTGCCGAAAATACTGACTTCCTCTTCTTTGCTCAACGTGAGATTGTTCATTAAGATGAACTGGTCCTTTGGTGGTACTAGTACGGACAGTAGCCTATAAAAGAGTGTGTGGGTTCAACCGAGTATTTAAGTGGGAAGCAGATTTACGCGCTGTTGGTTTTCAGGTCGACCGTGTTACACGCAGAGGCGAGGTTAAGTACATCCGTATCCATAGTCCGTAATAATGCTGACGTAATGACGTTAGAGCAAATTTAAGAAGAGACAACAAAGTCCTCTCTCTGTCCAGCTTTTCATCGGAGATAAAACATAATGACGACAAAGTATTTTCACGGGCTCATTGCCGGTGTTGTGCCCAAAAGTGATTGTCTGCCATAAACGGATTGCCGTCCACGGGAGCGCGCGCAGCTGTTAAAAGCTGCAGCGCCCGGATTACCTGCGTTGACAGCTACTTCCGTGCAACTGATATAACGTGGAAGCAAAAAAAACACATTTATGCCTTTGTTATTAGGCAAAGGTATGCATTTATGGAAGTTTAGCGTTTCTTGTAACCTAATTATGACGCTTGTCAGAAGTTTGCTTTCAGTGTGTAGCGCAGTCACGAATGACTACACGCATCACGATGGAATAATTAATGCCGACAGGTTTAGTATATCTACTCTCGTTGTTTATATTTGTTATAAGACTGTCGAATAGTAGTTAAAACAATAAAGACCTATTGTGCCAGTATCACCATGACTCTTTCTTATTGTGCCAGTATCACCATGACTCTTTCTTGTTTGTTGAGAATAATGACTGAGAACATACCATTTTGGGCTACCAAAAAGTGACTGTGGCCTATAACTTATCACTGAAACAATATTTCTGCTTCAAACCTGTTGTATGTCATGCAGAAGGGCTGTATGTGACATATTATGTCCCAAACACTCCAAGAACTGCTGAATAACTTTTAAAGGAACATTAATACTGATAATATGCCATTTTCACTTTTTGGGCACAACACCGGCTCTCGCGATGAAATTCCTCGCGCGTAAGTTGAAGAGCTCGCGCACTGTCTGGGCTTGAGGTCCTTCTGACAGCTCTGCTTCCCC
>VURO01046123.1:0-14232 GCA_015108175.1 Pelvicachromis taeniatus | reverse complement strand
CTGGAGAACGCACTGGAGCCTGCAGGACACACACACACACACACACACACACACACACACACACACACACACACACACACACACACACACACACACACACACACACACACAGCTGATGCTCATTGACATCTTGCCTGTCTTCAGTGATGACTTCTCCCTGATAAACAGCCTTGGTTTCAGCAGTCGCCGCAGATATTCAGAGATGTACTGTTAGCCAGTGAAGGGCAGACCAAGGCATGAATCAACAGCAAATTCAAGGAGAAGTGCAGATAAGAAAGACTGAGTCTGAAAAAACAGAAAAGCTCATCACTTTGAAAAGTGTAAGGACGATGGTGGTGTTGGTGGAGGGGAATAATTCTGATAACAGCGTCCGTCACGCTCACATGTAGTAGCCACTTGTGTCCTATTGGGCTGCTCATAATTGAATTTCAGGGTAAATCTGGGAAATAAGAAATGTTCATATGTACGTCTGTAAATGTTTTTTTTCTTCTTTTTTAATATATCAGGAATGCAGATGATCAGGTATTACTTTTAGAAATGGCGTCATTTTCAGGGAAGTGTTAATCTTTGTGTTACCCATCACAGTGTGAAATTGGAATTGAGTGGTGCTGGTTCTGGCAGTGACATTTAATCTGCACAGTCAATAGCATGTACCAGCAGAGTAGAGGAACACCAGGCTTAACAGCGTGCATGATAGGCGGTCCTACAGGACTACAGATTAATGTTTGCATCTTAACCACCACAAAGGAAACAAAATCACATTTACAAGCTTAATATAGACTCATCAGCCCCTTCTTTAAGGACACATTTTCAGTTGCTTACAAATATCCAATTAGCCAATTAGATTAAGATGCTGCCGAAATCAAACTGAGCATCAGGATGTGGAAGACATGTGATTTAAGCAACTCAGAACATGGCATTTTTGACTGTTTTTGATGTCATACGGCTGGTCTGAATATTGCAGAAACAGCTGGGATTTTCCCACACAACCATCTCTAGAGTTTACATGCTCAGAAAAAGAGAAACTATGCAGTGAGTGGCTATTCTCTGGATGAGAATGCATTGTAGATGTCAGAAGAGAATCACCAGACTGCTTCAAACTGACAGGAAGGCAACACAAACTCAAATAACCACTCATTACCACAAAGGTTTGTTGAGAAGCATCTCTGAACATGCAACTTGTTGAGCATCGAAGCGGATGGACTGCAACAGCAGACGATTACACCAGGTGTGAGTTCTGTCTCCGCTAAGAACAGGAAACTGAGGCTACAGTTCACCAAAAGTGGACAATAGAAGATTGGATAAATGTTGCCGGGTCTGATAAGTCTTGATTTTTGCTGCAACATTCAGATAGTAAGGCCAGAGTTTAGAGTAAACAACATCAAAAGCATAGATTGTACGCATTGTATCAAAGCTACTGGTGGTGTTATAGTGCGGAGGATATTTTCTCGCCACAGTTTGGGCCTTTTGGCTTTCCTGAGTGTTGCTGCTGACATTGTCCATCTCTTTATGACCCATCTTCTGATGGCTGCTTCCAGCAGGATACCGCACCATGTCACAAGCTATCTCTAACTGTGCACAAGGCTATTCTTAGTGTCTTTCGAACTTTATGTTGGTACCCCAATTCACAAGTTGATTTTTTTTTTTAAAGGTTGTGGATATCCCACAGAGCAGCTCCACCCCACAGCTTGAGAACCATTGTTTCAAATGCAACCCTGCATTCCTTTAAAACACACCTTCTCTGTTTCTTTGGGTTTGCAGGAAATCGTGGACAAAGATGGCAACAGCAAGCTCCTTTCCTTCACTATTCCATCTCTGTCCAAACCATCGATATATCATGAGGTAAGACTGTCTTCTTCACTGCGGCTCTGAAAGTTGCAGAGGGACTTACTTAAATGGCTATTTAAAGGGTGGCATCTCAACATCCCAGCACTGCAGGTCTTTTTTTCATTAACATCACTTTGAGGGGTTAGCTGTCTGTATGTGTTAGTCCCTCTCTGCCAGATGTGTGTCTTTCAAAAAATGTAATAAGAAATTATTTAACAATCTATGTACATGTTTCTTTGATTTTAAAATGAGAGCATTTGAACGTTCATTCATTTTGTGTTTGAGTTACTTTTAGTTGCTGTCATGCTCACGCTGGCTTCGTGCAAACTCTGACCTGTCTGATGCAACAGACACAGTATTGACTGTTGCTTTGACCTGGAATTCCATTAGCATGGGGTTTTAAAGGACATACCGACTGTTTACCGAGGGCTCATTGCCAGATTTTAGAGCCTTTTTTACTGCCCATAGCGCAGAGTGACAGCCCTCAGTAGGTGCTTGTCTCTTGCGTGTGAGTGTTGATGAGACTTCAGTGTGTAGCATGTGCTAAGGGCGATTTATTGCTGTAATTATGAGCTTGAAAGGCTCTATCCTCCATGCTGAGAGAGTGAAGAAAGCATGGAGGCTGGAGGAGAGGGATTGTGCGTGCGTGCGTGCGTGTGTGTGTGAGTCACAACAAGCTTTCCTCAGCTGTAGTATGGCTCAGCACGTCACGTGGCCTTATCCCTTGGCCTCCAGCATTAGCATACCCTCCACTCTCTCACTTTTTGTTTTTTCTCAGCCCCACTGCCTCGCCTTCTCTGCTCAGTGTCACACGAGATACCTAGGACAGAATATCAATTCAATTTAGAGGTGACTTTTGCTCTGCACACCACCAGAATAAAATGGCCTTGTGACACTTGGACATAGTGCATGGCTTCTCTGGCTAAGTCGTTATCTCTTCCTCTTTTTATTTCATCATGAAGATTTAAGATGACTTTGCTTGTTAACCTGAATACCTTAGATTGTGTCTCTGGATTGACACAGTGCAGGACAGTGAAATGCACCTTGATTATTCAGTTTATCCTTAGTGCTTATGGTAAACTACAGATATCAGAAGCGATCTGTAACATGGCAAGGATTAAAATAGGAAGTTGAAATTGTCAGTCACATCGCTGAGGACATAAAATGATGCTTAAGGCCACATGACACAACTAATTTGTGTTGTGTAATTGAGGTTGAAGGCTTTGGGTTTTGGTCAGCGAAACTACACAGCAGATCCACACAGCAAATCCTGCTGTGTCCTGTCTCATGATCAATATGATGACAAGCTCATGAATGCACAAGTGCTCTGTTTATAACATTTTTTCCCCCCCATAATATTGCAGGATATTTGGTGCCTTTCAGAGGTTTTGGCTAGAGAAAATTCAAAAACAGTGGCAATAAAATTCTTTTTGAACTAGTTTTGTTGATTTGATCTATTAAAGTATAGAAGACGTACGTATTTAATGAAATGGTCAAATAAAGAGTCATGGGCTTTACTGAATGTTCAGTAGTCATGCTTAGTCATGCTTTTTCTCTTGATATGTATGAACTAATACATGAACAAATTTAACTCAAATTATAATTTTTGTAAACACTTTATTTTTATTCTACAAGGAAACAAAACAAAGCAGGTTTAAAGTCTCCACAGTTTGTTCCTGTGACATGTAAACCTGGTCTGGTTCTTCCGTTTGTCTTAACACATTTCCTCAAAAAGTCTCGTTATAGTTTTTCATTTAAAGAAAGAAAGGGCCAAATTAGTGAATCAAGATGATTTACTGTCATCCTATAAAGGTACCATGGCAGGGAAATGGGTAATGAACTGTTTTTCTTTATAGCCTTCTAGCCTGGGGTCAATGGCACTGACAGAGGGAGCGCTCTGTCAACATGACCTGATCAGAGTGGTGTACAGCGGCCTCCATCCTCAAAGAGAGACCTTCACTGCACAGAACAGGTACTGATTTAGATTAGATGTTTAGCTGCAGTTTATACACACTGAGATCCTTGTTTGTTCCATTGGGGCAGTGGCAGCAGTGCAGGTCTTTCAAGGTGCAAATCACTATGCTGAATCAAACTTTGACTTTTTGGATAAAATAACTTATTTATTTTAATTTTAAAAAAGACATTATTTTATTTTATGCCATCTATAAAACCTTTTTAAGATGATCAGATCATAAGCCTTGATGCTCGCCTGGCCTCTTCTGGCCAGACTTGGCAGGTCTGAAAGGTTTTTTGGCTCTAAAATACTTTATGCTGCTATGGTTGAATGATGATCTTTGCATAGAAATGAAGCACATCAGAAATCCTTCCAGAAAAATTGTTTTATGTACTAGAATGAGCAGATGTATATAAATGTCCTCGACATATACAGTGGTGTGAAAATGTGTTTGCTCCCTTCCTGATTTTTCATATGAACCACAGCATTTCGACCGGATTCCGGTCAGGACTTTGACTAGGCTACTCCAAGGTTTTCATTTTGTTTTTCTTAAGCCATTCAGAGGTGGACTTGCTGGTGTGTTTTGGACAACCGAACAGATCACCAGACAATCTCCTTGAGGATTATAGATGGCAAAATTCATGGTTTCATTTATCACAGCAACTCCAAGTCCTGAGGCAGCGAAACAGCCCCACACCATCACACTACCACCACCATGTTTCACTGCTGGTATGATGTTCCTTTCCTGAAGTGCCAGATGTAACAGGATGTAACAACACACCTTCCAAAAAGCTCAGCTTTTGTCTTGTCAGTCCACAGAGTATTTTCCCAAAAGCTTTGGGGAATCATTAAGATGTTTCTTGGCAAAAGTGAGACAAGCTTTTGTGTTCTTCTTGGTCAGCAGTGATTTTCTCCTTGAACTCTCTCACATGGATGCCATTTTTCCCAATTTCTTTCTTATTGTTGAATCGTCAACTCTAAGCTTAACTGAATCGTCAGTGCACACTTGGAGTAATTTTGGTCAGGCAGTCACTCCTGGGAAGATTCACCACTATTCCAAATTTTCTCCATTTGTGTATAATTGCTCGCACTGTGGTTCACTGGAATCTTAAAGCCTGAAACATGTGACAAATATGCAAAACACTAGGGAATCGGGAAGGGGGCAGACATTTTTTCACACCATCATAGCAGATAATGTAGGGGCAGCACAGATAACACTCATCATCTTTAGTGTTTTCCAAAGTAGGGTGGACCCCTGGTTACCATAAACACAGAGCATCATAAATATACTGGATGGTTTTCAGCAGGGCGAAGCCTCTTAGCTTATCTGGAAATCCATTTGTTGAGTTGGGCATGAGATAGTGTTTATGAGAAGAAGGCTCAAAGCTCCCGAGAGGTGCCAGCTTAGTGCTACTGATGATCTGCACCAAGCAATTTACATCCACCTTGCACACGGACTCAGTTAGGCCACTTACAAGGGCTTCAAGGGCCTCCTGATGGTCCTCCCTCAACGTGCACTTAAGGAAATAAAGTATGCTATATGGAAGCTGAAGGCTAATCAAATCACTTTTATTGTCACATCACATGTGCTGGTACACTGGTACAGCACATGTGAGTGAAATTCTTGTGTGCAAGCTTCACAAGTAACAGTGGTGTGCAAATACAAGAAACATGAGAAACTAAGCAAAATACAAGAACAGGAATATGAGAATTCTAAGAATAAATATATGAACAAATATAAGAATGTATGCACATTACTAAATATATATTCCAAATATATATATACATATGTATATGTGTGTGTGTATGTGTGTATATACATATATATATATATATATATATAAAGTAAAATATACAGCGGTCAGCAGTATGAATATTGTGCAAAAGAAATGGCATATACATATAATATGGAGTGTATAAATGTTGTAGTTCTCGTAAGTGAAAGTGAGGTGTCTATGAAGTGTTCAGCAGTCTGGTGGCCTGATGGAAAAAGCTGTCCCTCAGTCTGCTGGTTCGGTAATAATAACAAAGGGAGAGTTTTGTAATGATTCCATTTGAGCACCAACAACTTTTTTGTTTTAAACAACTATCAAACCGTTGCCTCAAGTCCATCACAGCTTTTGTGATTAACAGATGAGTTGTTGTCATGCAAATTTTGTAAAGTAAAAAATTCACCCTTTCTGTGTCGTTGTTTGGGGTGGCTGTGGCTCAGGAGGTAGAGCAGGTCCCCTACAAAGTTTGGTGGTTCAATCCCCGTCTGCTCCAGTCTACGTGGCAATTATCCTTGGGTTCCAAGTTGAGCGTATGAATGTGTTTGAAAGTTGGATAGAAAGCACTTCCATGAAATAAACAAAAAAGTGCTCATATGAATGGGTGAATGAGGAAAGTTGTTGGTCAATAACAGTAGAAAAGCTGTATATAAGAACTGGTCCATTTGTCACACTTACATGTGGGCCTGATCAGCCTTTGTCATAACCTCCAGCTGGAAGAACACTTTCTCCCACAGAACTTGTACTAGAGCTGCTTTTTGGTGACTTCGTTAGTAAATTAAGAATTCAGTTTTTCTGACAATGTTTTGTATGCATACTACACAAATCTCACCTGTGTTGTGTTCTACAGCTTCACCCTCTCTCGTTCACCTGCATTCAGTCTGTAACCATAATCCTAATTTTATGCCCGTGTTGTAGTTTTCAGTTTTGTGCAAGGGATCACATGACTCCTAGTGATGTAAATATTGCTATCACCGGATGAAGCGAGGCTTTGTGTCTGACAGTTGCTTGTGTCCATGTTGCTCTACATTAAAAATGGACCATCTACTTATGTGTCCTCCCGGAGAGACTACTTGTCCACAGTTGTCCATGCTTGCCCCAGAAGCTAGTATAATCCTGGCCCTTCTCTGTCAAAGCTTCTGAGTTGCATAGTTTTACTAAATATTTTAACAATAATCGCTTTAGAAGGTGAACCCGCAGCAACAAGTATGTTATCCACTATGAGTTCAAGCTGACTTAAATCTTTAGTGTCACTGATTCTGCATCATTGATATGAAGTCTGTGGAGAGCTTAAGGGCGATTACTGCAGTATATAGGGCTATGCATCTACAAACAGCGCGCTGGCTGACAATGCACAAAAGTGCTTAGGCAAGCAGAGTGTTTAACACTTCACAGAGTTGATAAATTGCTTGAACCACACTGCATAATTGTTCTCAGGAGAAGTGTCATACTTTGAAGGTATGATATTGATTAAAAGTGATATTTCCTTTTTTCCCAGCTTTTTTTTTTTTTAAAGTTGATTAGACTCCATTAAGAGTGTGTTTTTGGTTGCAGGTTTGAGGTGCTGTGTTTCCTCATGCTCTGCTACAACTCTGCTGTGGTCTACATGCCCCTTTCTTCCTATCAGTCGGTCTGTAGGATGAGCTCACGGTAAGAAAAACGCCTGTATCTTCTTTTGTTTTGCCCTTTCTCCACCCAAGTAATAACCAGCCTCTGCAATTACATATTTTTGTATTACCTGCTTTCCAGAAATTAGGATTAAAACACCTCATAGGCCGTGTAGCCATACCTCAGAACAGACTCTGCTGTCTTTGCATTTATCAAATCCTCCTGCAATCTTATTAGAAATGAGTCGATCAGACTGTGCTTTTGCCCAATCAAAAACCTAACTGCTGGATACCTGTCTCCATCTGTCTATCTTGGAAACACTGAGACGCCTTAAGGAGAAAGGATCAATGTGGAATTTACAATATAATGCTCCTCTAGTGGAGCCCGGTGATTATTCCACCGCAGCATGTAGACATTCAGGATATGAATCGCTGCCTACTGTGACCGAGCAGACAGACAACGCCTGAAGCAAGCTCAGTCTAGTCTAGACAGATGGCAAACTGTGACTGTGAAGACTTCAGAGCACGAGAACAGCACTCGCTCTTTCAGTTTAGCCTCACAGTAACGACTTGAGCGCCCTACTGACTGACCTTGCCTAACCTATTACGAGTCTCAAGAAGTTAAGATTTTGTTTCCCTCGCTTTGTGTTTGATGTGTTTCCCCAGGAAGTGTGTGATGTTTCCTTTAGTTGTTCTTCCCATTTGGCCTCATCTGATCTGATGTGTGCTTTCCGCAGAGGTTAAAGGGATATTGTTTAACCAGTAAAAATCTCTATTCACAGGTTGTGTGTATGCGGTTTCCCGCGGCAGCAGCAGAAGCTTTGGAGGGAACCTTGCAACAGAGTGCTGTTGGACCCTGAGTTCATGGTGCAGATGCTGACTGCAGTGTATCATGCCATGTAAGTGTCTTTAAAGCAGAAAAGGGTATTTGGGTTTTTGCTTATTTATGTATTTTATGTTTTTGGGCAGTTCCACGGCTGCAGAAACAAGTATTTTTGGTCTTGAGCAAGTACTGGCGTTAGAGCTGTTTAGCTAGATTCTACAGCCAGAATTGGTTTTGGTTGACTTTCATTAAGGATTGATGCATCGGGTCCAGTTTGGGGTCCAGGTTCTTGCCCAAAGGGATTTCTATATGCTCACTGGAGGAGTCGGAGATCAAACTACAAACCCTCTGACTAGTAAACAAATCCATATGTCTGTTACGATATGACCTTTTCCAACAAAAACCACTCTGATTAGTAGCTGACCCAATCTACCTCCTGAGCCGCAACTGCCTCCCTGCTCTGAGAGCATTCTGAAGCTGCACAGGCCAGAGCGAATGGTGTTAATGAAGCTGAAAAGAGATTTTTGTGGCTGTAGCCAGCTGTTCGTTGTGAGCAACACAACATAATGTTGTTTCTGCCACTGGAACATTGCTAATGAAGGTCTTCTTGATTCTAGTTTGCCATGAGCTGCTGCAGAAATTCTCCCCACAGCATATGCTAGTACTTCACAAGGGCAGAAGCTGAAGAGACCGATTACATCGGCAGCGCATTGTGGAATCAGGGGATTTCATCCCCTACAAGGACAGTCATTGCAAAGCTGATTATAGCTCCTCGATGACAGCCAGTCCTCAGAGATGGATACCCTGATATGATGGTGACTGGAATCACTACAGTTGTAGTAGTTGTGTAGCAGAGAGGTTGGGAGAGGATGAGTATGCGTTCTGGCTCATCACCCCCATGAGAGCAGAAATCAGGAGATTGGAGCAGGCGATGCTCAAAAAAAAAGGAAAAAAAAAAGCTGTGTTTGAGTGTGATTTTAGATGAGAGAAAATAATAGCCTTTTTAGTAATCCCTACCATAGGTCACCTCAGTGCTCACTCACGTGAAGGCCAGATGAACATGAATCCAAGCTTCACACTAGGCACTAGCTGAGGACAATCTGGGATTTAGGTTAATATGGCCGCTAATGCCGAGAGAGGAAGTGAAATGTGCTGGGATATCAGAACATCACAAACAGAAACAGCGTTCACTTCTGCTGTTCAAATTGGAAATTTATTCTAGAGTAATTTTCAGCCTTGTGAACATCAGAGAGTGCGTTTTACCTGCCCATTCATCCCATTTCTTTTGATCTTGAGACTAAAAGGATTTGTCCCTGCTTGCATGATTGTTGCATTTGCAGGACCACATCAAAGGATTCAGCCATCTACTTCCTTGTGTTTTGCCATTTTAATTTATTATTTACATAGTACTTTTTTCGTGGGCACCAGTCCAGATAGTATCTTGTAGTGTCTCGCTCTGCAAAGATACGATTCAGTATTTATTGGACATTTTCTGTTCTAAGGCAAATCGTTATATAGCAGTCTTTGCTGATTTTCAGTTTGAATTTAACCCTTTCATGCATGAATTATGACAACCTCAAGTATTTTTATTCATCTTTAGGCGTGAAAAGATTAATAAAAATACTTAAGACAAAAATCCTGATTGAGGTTGTTATAATTCATACATGTCAGGGTTAAATGACAATAATTACAACGACACACGTCATACATCTATAGTAATATTAAACGACCAGTGGGTGGCAGGGTATGGAGTGACATGTCAGTGTCAATGTAGTGGTTTCTGTGCAAGTATACCATCAACACTGACACAAATACAAGAAAACAACCTTTGAATAGCTGTCCACTGTAGTGGCTACTACGCGTGAAAGGGTTCATAATATGTTTCCGCATCACTGCAAATCATTGAATTTACACAAATTAACAGCCATTAATGTGCCAGTATCCTATTTAGTAACTGTGAAAATCATTTATGTATAAAGTTTGTTTTTCTAAATGCTTTAGATTTTATTTCACTGCGAGGAAAAAAATTCACCCTATTTTCTCACATTTCTACAGCGTGACAGAGAGTGTAATCCCTCTGTTTGGATACGTGCCCAAGTTATCCACCACTCCCTCGCTGTAGCTGCAGGCATTACTAAATAACTAATAATAGATTAGAGGATGTGATTCAGACATCAAGGCACCTTGTGAGACATTCCAGTTTACTCAAATAGGCTCGCAGCATGACGTTGTTAAATGCCGGTGTTTGTGTGTACGTGTCTTATGTTGTGATTTGCAGATACAATGGAGAATGGGAGATGGGGCGAGAAGCTCTGGAGGACATTCTGTACCGAGCCCAGCTGGAGCTGTATTCGCAGCCTCTCCTGGTAAGATCTGCTGCACAGCGGTACACTTCCACTTCTCTATAATTAAATCCCGAGACAAAATACAAACCATGAAGTAAAATAATGACTTTGATTTGCCTTTGTTTTTCTTAAATCACCTCTGTTTGTCCTCAAATTTGAACCATAACCAGACTTTAAATATTGTAATACCTCCTGGCCTTGCTCCTTTAATTGTTTATTGATCTGTACCTGTGGATGCGTTGACTTCAGCTGGGAAACGCCATGAAAAACTCGCTGCCGGAAAGCGCTCCCGACGCACCGCGAGGCTGCAAAGTGCTGCAGGTGGAGGTGACGCCCACCATTAGCCGTATATCCATCTCGGCCATCACCACCGCCTCTATACGACGCCACCGCTGGAAGAGAGAGGGTGAGACTTAAAATCTGCCATCTTGGCTGCAGCACACAGGAGCGCGAGCCAGGCCGCATAGCAGGAAGTAAATCTGGACGCAGAGTAGATTACTTTTTTTTTTGTGCCCCCCCCCCCTTTCTCATGAATTATGCGTAGCACTTGAGGATAGTTTGAATAAGAAAGTTAAGCAAGTGCATAGTTATGATTTAAGCTGTAATCTTACAGGTTATTACTTTTTTCCCTGATCTATAAAAGCCCGCAAGAAGGAGCTATTTGGTGAGAAAATGACTTCTCTGTTGTTTTTTCCCCTTTCCAGTGAGAAGAAAACCTGTTTCCTCTATACTTCAGTTACACCATTAGCATCATCTAAATGGTGTTTCATGTCAGTTGTTGTATGCAACTGTGGTCATATAGTCTGTGTTTGCAGTGTTTGTGCCACTCGCTGCTCCTTATTGCTCTTTTTTTCGTTTTCTTTTCTCTTTTTTTGCTTGTCCTGTCTATTACGTGCTTTGTTTCACTGGTTAAGATGAAGAGAAAAATGGTGCCTGTAGTTTCGACTGCCTCCATTTTATCAAGTATTTATGGGGTTGTTCTTATTTTTTCCATATCTTGTGATCAACCCGTGAATTTGGAGATGGTAATTAGGCCTGCTGTGCCTATGATGAGGCCGAATTGATTGAAGCTTGCTGCTACTAAAGCGACACATTTCCTCATCTGTGTTGTTGACTCCCAGATTGTTTTGACTACTCAACCGAAGCAGAGTTGAGCCTCATCGTCAATCCTAGCCTCGCCCAGCACCACCACCGCAACCACTGGGAGCCCACGGCTAAAGAGGAAAGAGGAGGGCGGCATCACAGCCACCACAGCAGCAGCAGCAGCATCATTCCCCCCATCACTCTCGAGGGTAGGGGACGGGGGCGGTCGCTCAGAGCAGGGCGTGTCTCAGGAGGAGGTGCCCCCTTCGATCTGTATCATCCCAACCCTCCTTCTACTACCCCTTCTCGGCTTGAGGCGGTTAACTCTGCCCTTTCCATTGTGGCTGCCTCTTCACTTCCCCAGAGTATACTAACTCATCCAGTCTTATCAGACCCTCAGCCAACAACCCCTCTAATGCCAAACCTTTGCTATGTTTTTGCCTCATTTAAGAGTGGAAGAGTCGCCTATTCTGGGTTTGAAGGAAGTGTGGTTGGCTAGTGGCCGTTCTGCATGGGCCTGTCGTCATATCATGTTCTCTCTTTTTTTCCCTCATCATGCCTTCAACGTTAGAATGCCGCCCTTGTCACTCACTGAGCATGTTTTAGTGTCCAGCTTGACCTTCTAATCTGTGCTTTCTAAACTCTCCCTGTTTGATAATTGGCTTTATTGATTTATGTTTTCTACAGCTTTGGCAGGGAGTATACATCAGTTTTACAAAACAGCTTCAGAGTATCCTGCATCTTCTTTCTGTACTTGGTCCTCGATATGTTTAATAGCATTAAGTGGTTGTGTCTCTGAGGCCACCAGCATCCTTCTGCTGCTACCACCCTTCCGTGCAGAAAGAGAACCTCCGATTTGTTTATGGAGTTTTCTTTTCTTTCTTTCTTTTTTTTATTAGTCCAGCAGTTTTACTCTGTCCTAAGTTTGTGTTCTGTTCTGTTACTTTTCTTTTCCCCAGCTCAGTGAGTGAAAACAAGCCCTGCATGCACACGCTACAGCAAGCTTCAGTGATTTCTACTTAAACATGAAACGTCGGATCTTTTAGCTTATTAGAAGATAAGGCCAAGTAATAAAATTGAATGCCGTCAGCCCACTAATTCGAGCAGGGATTGTAGGCCCATTTTGCATCCTTTAAATGTGTGTCCATTTCCATTCATGAATGTTTTGAAACGTCAGGCTCATTTCCTGGCTTGTGGTCAGTGTGTGTCTGGGTGCCACCTCGTCTTCTTCCAGTGAGCTTTCATTGAACTTCGTGCAGCTGTGGTGAAAGAATCCTTTTACATGATTTCGTTAGATAGAAATCTGCCATGTATTAAAGAGAAACATGGCATTTCAAAAGCAGTCAGTATCACTTACAGTTAGTTGAGAATCTCTTGCAGGAAGTCGAAGCCTGTTTTTTTGCCTCTCCATTGTGTTGAAATTGAACTTGTTCCTTTGCATGTTTAAACTTCTTATAGCATATTCTTTGCAGTGTAACCTTTTTTTTTTTCCTTTTTGTTTTGCGTTCCTTTAAGGAAATAATTCATTTCAGCAGGTCACTTCAAAGTAAAAGTATACATAAGCAAATTTAAAACGTGCTACAGGCTGGGCCATTTATATGGATACACCTTAATAAAATGGGAATGGTTGGTGATATTAAAGTCCTCTTTGTGGCACATTAGTATATGTGAGGGAGCAAACTCCTCAAGATGGATGGTGACCATGGTGGCCATTTAGAAGTCGGCCATCTTGGATACAACTTTTGTTTTTTTCAATAGGAAGAGGGCCATGTGACACATCAAACATGTCACAAGAAAAACAATGGTGTGCTTGGTTTCAACATAACTTTATTCTTTCATGAGATATTTACAAGTTTCTCTTTGTTCACAGCCATTGACATGTCGAAGAGGTTAACACGTGAGGAGCGGATCGAAATTGTGTTGATATTTAGTGAACGCAGTAACCAGGTCATTGCAGCAGATTTCAATGAAAGACACCCTACGAGACCACCCATCTCCCATGCTACAGTTAGCAAACTGCTTGCTAAGTTTCGTGAAACTGGTTCAGTGTTGGATTTGCCAAAATGTGGACGCAAGAAAACTGTCACTAATGAAGAAACCTCAGTGGCTGTCCTAGCTTCATTCAGCAAGAGCCCACAGCGTAGCACTCGCCGCGTGGCATTAGTCGAACATCCCTTCGGCAGATATTAGCTACTCACAAATGGCACCCTTACAAACTCCAGCTACTGCAGCATCTCAACGAGGATGACCCAGATCGGCGCACAGAATTTGCAGAATGGGCAAAACAACAATTGGAACAGGACCCTCAGTTCACGCAGAAGATTTTGTTCAGTGATGAGGCAAACTTTTATGTGAATGGTGAAGTTAACAAAACCACCGCTACTGGTCTGACACTAACCCACATTGGATGGATTCCTCCAAAACTGTTGGAACAACAAAAGTGATGGTTTGGTGTGATATATGGGTTACAACGATAGTGGGTCCATTCTTCATCAATGGAAACCTCAAGGCCACTGCATATTTGAAATTGCTACATGATGATGTGTTTCCCTCTTTATGCACTGAAGCTGGCACGTTCCCTGAGTTTTTGATGATTCACCACCACATTATGGGTGCCAGGTCCGAGCATTCCTAGATGAACAGTTTCCTGGAAAGTGGATTGGTTGTCGTGGGCCAGTTAAATGGCCCCCAAGGTCTCCCGATCTGACCCCCTTAGACTTTTATCTTTGGGGTAATCTGAAGGCAATTGGTGGTGTGAAGATACGAGATGTGCAGAACCTGAAACTACGGATACTGGATGCCTGTGCTGGCATTTCTCCTGCAG
>VURO01046091.1:0-14586 GCA_015108175.1 Pelvicachromis taeniatus | reverse complement strand
ACCATCGTCATCCTCTCTCTCGTTTTGCTCTGGTTCAAACTGGAAAGGCTGAACAGAAGCCATTTCCAGTGCACCGCTAACTAAACTTGATGCGGTGCAACTATGTGACGTCACTACCCAGAGTGCATTGAGAAGTATTTGACAATGGCGGCCTCCTGGTAAATCGGTTTTATATAAAATGTGCTTAAAAGGAAAACATTTCGCGTATTTTAATGCCACGTATATATTATTGAAAGCACAGCACATATTTTAGCACAAACTTGTCATAATAGTCAGGGTTCCCTTTAAGGAGCAAAGAAAAGTTTGACTTCTAAGTCTTCTGAAGATGTTTCACCTTTCATTCAATAGGTTTCTGAAGAAGTATGATTGTTATTGGATGTTATTGTTAATGCGGTCTTTTTCTGCATCTTTTACTACATGAATAGACTATTAAGTAATCCACGTGTATTTGCTGGTGAGTGTCTACCTTTTATGAAACCGGTTTGGTCAGGATGTATTAAGAGGGAGGTCATCTTCTCTAATCTCTTTGAGAGAGCTTTGCAGATTATTTTGAGGTCTACATTAATAAGGGATATTGGACGATAGCTGGTGAAAAATACAGGGTCTTTAGCAGGAGACTAATGTTGGCAGAATTCATATTTGGTGGTAGTATGCCATTTTCCTTGATTTCCTGCAACATACTGTGAAATACTGCTGCTAGATGCTAGCTCATATTCATAAAGGTAGGACGGTTTGCCGCCTGTTTGTCGAAACAGTGCATGTCAAGGTGCTTGAAGTTATACTCCTGTTGCCATGGAAGTGATTGGAATGCCTAAATATAGAAACTTTGACAATGAACTCACTCCATTAGATTTACTTACAGCATATATTTACTGAATATATTTACAGATACATAATACATATTTACAGATCCAAGAGTACACAAGGAGAAAGAAGGGGAAAACAGTATTGATAATAAATTATGTACATTTTTCACACAAGTACTTCAACTGGCTGTTGTCATATTGAGCACATCCAAAATGTGCCCATCTGTGACAATATTCACCTTGCCCCTGAAGAGGGAGAAAGGGCAGGGGGGTTATAGTATATGTGTGTTAACTAACATTATAAATATGATTAGAAAATAATGACCTTTATGCATTTATGGTGTTCATTTTGTTTTACCATTTCAATCATACTGGACTCAGCTTCACCTTCCAGAATGGACCTACAAAAGTCCTCAGCATTACCTAGAAACACATTGGTGTTTAACCAAACAGTTTTTAAAATTGAAACTTCTTATTGTAATACAAAAGGACATGACTGAACTTACCTTGATGTTTTAGAAGTTCGCAAGCTATTTCAATACATTGCAGCACAATGGTTTCTGGAGTGTACAGCACCTTAGTGACCTCTCCACTCAGAAGGTAGTGTTCTGCAAACTGTAAGATATGTTATATTAATTGTAATTTATTATCTTAATTCTAGTCATCCATAACCAAATACAGTTGCTCAATAAGTACCTGTAACACTAAAACTCTGCAACTGCTGGAGTCCTGCTGCATATTGTCTTGCAAAGTCTGCATTTTCCACTCCACTCGGGAGTTTTCCCTCCCTCTCATCCTCAGAAAATTCCTAATTAAAAAAAGCAGTTTTTAATCCAGCCAGCATTTTGTTCTAGATAAAACATTATTATAGTATAATGAAAACCTCCAGTTACGCACAATTTTTCTTTTATATAAACCTTCATTTGCAAGGCGGTCTAACAGCAGTGCAGATTTTGAGGAGATTTTGACAGCCTAAAATAAAAGTTGTATTTAATAGTTTATGTTTATTAAACTCACTTAAGTAAACATTATCAATTATAAACATTTTCAAAACAAAAGTATGCTGCTTAAAAATTAATCACATGAAATGTGAACAAGTACCACAAGGATCCAGTGTGCACCGAAGTTCAGTGGGCACAACCAAATGTCATCAGCCGGAAACATCCTCTGTGGAATGTTTTTAAGCAAGTTTCTCAAGGCTTAGATTCATTTACTTACTACTTGTATATAACATTTACATTACCTTGCTGACACATTTAAGGTGCTCAGAAAACAGTGAGATTACAACAGTGCAACATAACTGATACACAGGTTTCTGAAAAGGAATTTTAAAAAAGTTACAAAACTTTAATAAAATATTTCTTCTGAAATAACTGGGCGTACATAATTTTTACTTGCCTTTTGTTTCCTAATGAGGCAGTGCAGGTATGCATTAATGACCCGTATTCATTAAAAAAAAGATTATGTATACACAACTAGCACCATAAATGATAACTTTGCTTACCTCATCAGAATTTCTTTTTCATTTTACATAGCATTGCAACATAATTCCAGGTTTACTTAGCTTTGCTAGTTATAGTATTTACAAGTTTACAAGTGTATAGTTGATTTGCTAAATGGTGAATTACTTCATTTTGGTGCTACAGTATTTGGTGATAATTTGTTACGTCTTTTTCATAGGGGGAGTAGATGTTGTATCCTGTAATGTTATATACCATATTGCACCACTAGAGGGTGGTGTCATAAAAAAGTGCAGTCGGAAAATAGTTAAGATGGTGAACTGATAAACATGTATGTAACACCCTGCTACATCCACTAAATAAGTTCATTCATTCATTAAAGAGGCAGTTGTTCCTTGCCGAGGACTTTTTTCTTTTACCGGCCATCATTACAAATAGTGACTGATTTTGAGTGATTTCACTTGCTTTCATGCTAAAGCTCAGCAACTAGAGATAAATCGTAATATGTTAATGTTCTTATATAGTGCTTTCCCACTCTGAGCACTCAAAATGCTCAAACTCTACACAATCGGCCTCGCTCACAAGCACTTTTTCATCTTTGCTCTAAGTGCTTTCTATCTATGGATTCACACACATTCATACTCCGATAGATGCATCGGAGAGCAACTTGGGGTTAGCATCTTGTCAAAGGACATATTTTGCATGCAGACTGGAGCAGACAAGGAATAAACTACCAACCTTTCAGTTAGTAGGTGACCTGCTCTACCATCTTAGCTACAACCCCCCAAACTAACATAGTCCATGACCACTGCCACTGACACTCCTGCTTTGTTTTCACTGGTGTCTGGGTTGCATGATGCCGAATCATCCACAAAGACGCTCAATTAGCCTGAAGACATCCCATGGATTAGCTCCAGATGGACAAATTCCAGAAATGGCTCTTATAAAATCATGTGGTCAATCATCTGCTGCTGTGAAGAAGTAATGATCTTTAACTGTGACATTTGGCATTTTCAATATTACAATATGTTACATAACCAACAAGCAGCAGTTTGTTTTGTCGGCCTGTTTAGAAGGAGAACAGATTATTAAATCATCAACGTATCAAAAATTTCAACCCCTCCTAAGATATGAAACTTGACACGTTTTCATTAAGTGCACTGTTATAAATGTGAAAACCTGGTTTAGGACATGTCCAAGTATAATTTCTCCCCTGAAAAGAGAAAGCAAACCAAAGCTAACTGGTAGGATTAACCTTTATACTGATTAAACTTGGAAAAGTGTTTGCTTTCTGGTGGAAAAATGGTGTGGGTGGTTGGGAACTTGAGGTGCTATGACATGCATTGCTGCATTCAAAATTTAACATAACATAAATAATTATATATACTGGCTGTCCACAAGTGCTTCGAGATATCACACAATTCTGGAGAGTCTGGTGGCAACTGGCATGGTTCCATGCTGAATATACAGAGAAGTTTTTTGCAGCCACACAGTTTACGCTACACTAATGTTTGCTCTTAGATGCTTCCTAAATACCTCATTACAATGTTTTACCCCTGGAGTGTCAGTTTCTTTCCAGTGTTTGTACTTTTTCACTCATTTTAGTCATAAACCCAATTATTTTATTCAGTGTTTGAAAAAACATGTGAAATGCTGTCATGTATTTTATAAAGCGAGTTTACTCCCATGTAATCAGGTGTGTGTGTGTCATTGTACAAGTTTCATCAGTTCATCAGGAACAGGAAACTTAGCAGTCTGTCAGAGTTTGCAGTCATTTAACAATTTAACCAAGATTCTGTTAATTTGTTTTACAATAAAATCATCTTTCCCTGAAATATCAATCAGCCCCTTTTTCGTCACATGCAATTTCACACGTACATGCAGTGAAATTTGACCCCTTCTGACGATACATACATTACACAAACATCACATTGGGAAGACAGGTCAGTGAGAGGTAGGATGGTAAGAAAACAATGAAATACACAATTCATGAGGGAAAAGGAGGAGAAAAAAGAAACTCCCTCTTGACTGAACTCCTAAGAGTAGAGCAGTTTGGGAACTCATGGCAATCAACTAGTTTATATGTCAAATCTTAACCCAGACAAAACGGCATGATGACAACAGAAATGCACATTTAAAAGGTTGTTATAAAGATTATTATAAAAAATAATTTCCTTCATATTGTATGAAGGAAAGGATCAAACTGAACAGACTGAAATGTTGTGTTGTTCAATGATTTGCCAAAATGTTGTTCTGTCATCTTACGATTTTAATATATTACCACTAAATATATTGACTGATCACTGGTTGGTAGCACCGGTCTATTAAAACGTTAACCTGTTGTCCTGCAGCCAGGAGAATTAACTGTTTCAGGTGTCTGTCAGCAGTGGATGAACTCAGCACTTGGTTGCACATGTCTGTTAAATTTTCCAATTTTAATAGTAATGAGGGATATATAACTGCCGATACCAATATAAATCCCATATAGTCTTTTATAAACAATAAAACAGTTTTTTAATGTCTTGCTGCATTTTCTATAAGTTCATTTTATAAAACAAAACACTAAAGATATTCTATCATACCTGTATGCACCCAAAATATTTCACAGTTCAGCAATGCTGATCTTTTTATTTAAACTTTTAGTAGAACTTAAGTAATATTCAAAAATAATTCAAAATGCAATTTTATGCAGATTTCAAAACGTCTTTGGATCTGGAAAAAAAAATAAGTGCAATATCAGCACAAAATAATTTTTATATCCAACAATTAAAAATAAAAAAGTTGTAGAATGGACCCTTTTATACTTCACTGTAAGTTGTTTCTATCACATTTAACCTGAGACTGAATTTTGTGTAATTTATATACAAAACTTAACACAAGTATGAAAAAAAGTGTTTTTCATCATTTTTTTTCTTGGAACTACAAAACTGTTTAGCCTGCAACACTGCTTTTTGTAAAACTTGAGTTTATCCATTGTACTGTTAGACTTAGCAATGACAACTCACTGATGTCCGAGCTCCATATGTAGGTTGTTAAGTTTAACGTTGCAGACATTCAGAGATGAACTTACACACTTGTTTTACTTCTCTGGGATAGCCTACTCAAAGATGAAATGTCAGTTTGGCAGCACGTAGCGAGGCTCCAAATGTTTTTAGTGTGAAGTAACTCCACACCAACAGGTCTCGCACACCACATCCTCTTAGCATGTGACACATACTTCTCCGACCTGCTAAGGTCATGAGCTGAGTTACGCCATGTCGCATGTTTTGTATGGTGCTTTTGTGATATTTAAAGGATTGGATTGCACTTTTTATTTCCATGTTCTCTTCTCCCTCCTTGTTATATTCTTCCTCCTTCCCGCCACTGCTGTCTGCCTGTCCCACATTCTGGAGCAGTTCATAGATGTAAGGTGTGCATTATCAGCAGTCCTGTGGGCAGTTGTTCTTCAACTTTGTCTTGTTTTTCTCAGTCTCCTCCGTTGAAACTTTACTCCATGTGTAGCTATGCTAAATCTCAGTCTTTCCAACTCCATTGACACAGTGATATTGCAGGTGTACCTCCCAGCTTGTGATTGGGAGAGCATGTCGCCATCCATGATGGTATTAGTATATGTTGGTATTAGTATATGCTGCTGGTCTCCCTTTAAATTGCTCTGGAACTGTATTTTGTCTTCAGGGAGAAGTTGGTTGTCCTTGAAGCTTGTTTGCCAGGATAAGATGTACCTGGAAGTGAAGCTGCAAAATATTTAGCCAAAGACTCGGCCTGGGTGTAGTTCTTATTATGTTAATGATCCTAAAAGGTTGATTGTGTTCATCTGGACATAGCATTTTCACTGGGAGAAGCGTTTAATCACTCATCCAAGTGACTTCTTCAGTCTCAGCTGACTGCAGGTTTCCCCAACCTTTTAAACAGTACATTTGCACAATAACTGAACATTTCCCACTGAATAAATAATGGGCTGTGAGGTCAGTTCCTTGATCATTAATATGCAACTTGTCATCACCATTGATCAACAACCACTGATCTGATCAAAGCCCATTGATCAATGGCCATGAGTACCATTCACAGAGAGATTGGGAATGGCTGCAATCACATCATTGTAAGATGGTGAAAGATGTACCCTTTGGCCCCCTCCTCAATTCAGAGATGGTCTTTCCCTTTTGACTCCCCCGCTCAAACCAGCGTTTTTCCCTGTCCAGGATGTGTACATCCTCATCATTGAAAGAGTGTCCACTGGCCTATATGTTAATGATGTTAGTCTATCCATTCATTTTGCTCCAGACTTTGTGCTCGAGGAGGTTGATCCAGGTCCAGATTGAACTGCTACTGACACGCTGACACATTTATTTAATATCATTTTTCATCATTGCTTATTAACACTTTCCCTCTCTGATTCTTATTTTTTGTTTTTGTTTTTTCTGTCAAGAAAAAACCTTTTCGGACATGAAACTACTTCTCCCCCCTTTTTTTCTTATTCTCCTCATCTTCTTTTTCATCTTTTTTCATCTTTTTTTTGTCTTTTATACTTGTCACTGGTGGCATGGTGGTTAGCACTGTTGCCTCACAGCAAGAAGAAGCTGTGTTCAATTCCACCATCAGGCCGGGGTCTTTCTGTGTGGAGTTTGCATGTTCTCCCCATGTTTGTGGGGATAGGTGAATTGGAAACACTAAATTGCCCATAGGTGTGAATGCAGGAGTGAGTGTGAATATTTGTCTCTGTCTATGTGTGTTAGCCCTGCGACAGACCCGCCTCTCGCCCCAAGACAGCTGGGATAGGCTCCAGCGCCCCCGGCGACCCTGAAAAGGATAAGCTTGTCACCATTTGTGTCCCTTGGGGGCAGGTGGTGACCTGTAGTATCACCCTCTGCCCTCCAAATTTGACAGTTCCCTGTCTGCACCCTTGTCAAGGCAGCTAGTCCTTTTTCACGTCACACTCTCATCACTCTTTCACACAGTTTGCATAACTTTACTCAGGACACTCACAATCATGCTTTCACATAGTTTATTGCAACAATCAATCTCCCCTTAAGAGCCAGTCGGTTTGTACAACACAACAAGCAACCAGCAACTGACCCAATCAGCTAGGCACTGCTTCAGTAGTCACCATGAGGTTTCCACAGACAGACAGCCATTGATAGGTGTCAGCAAACACATTACATTCATGCAAAATAATTACATGCTGAGTGGTCAAATGTTTGTGCATGTTGGAGTTATTTCCCCTCCTTGTTGTGATCAGTGTTGGTGTCATTACTTAAAAAAACTAAAGTAAAAAAGTTATTACACAGAATTGTTTTTTTTTTTTTTAATTAATGCAGTATGTTACTTACAGTAACTATACCTAGGAGAAAGACGATTATTATGCTACTCATTACCTTATTTTCATGTTAACCACTGCCTCATAATTACCAATTAACAATATAAACCTACAGGCTACAGCCCACACCAACACAAATCACTATCCTAATGAGGACACATGTGATCTTTCTTTCAGTATTTGGGTATGATCATAAAGCTGAAAACACAAATCAAAGATGAAAACCAGCACAAAGAGACTTTATAGTGATCACCTGAATGATTTCACTTTTAAAAACATGAACAGGTAGAAACAGAGGCTGCAACTTGGCTGTTGATCAGTTTTTTTACCTGTTGAGCTGCAGCAGAGGCTGGCTTCACCGTAAATGACAGCTCACTTTATGACTGACTGGGGTCAGCATTTACTCAGCTTTAACATTACTATGGGTCAAAGTTGTGTTAACAGTATAATGCAGTTGTGTCTGTCCTGGAGCAGTCTCCACTTTACCATCGAGCTCTCATCCTTTTGAGCAATAAAAAAAAAATGTATGTCCATATCGACGCTGTAAACTGCACCACTATTCATGTCTCCTCTGAAACATGAACTGAAATCAGCTGATCTTAGCGAGAGGGCAAGAGCCGATAAGCGAGATCAATAGGCAGACTAACAGTTCCAAGGTATTAGACTACTGGGATTCCCATCCCTATTGAGGACATAGATGGACTGGTAAATGGAGAGCTTCATTTTAAGCTCAGCTCTCTCTTCACCACGACAGGACGGTACCTCTCCCTTCACTTGTGAATGAGACCCCAAGATACTTAAATTCCTCCACTTGAGGCAGTAAATTTCTCCACTTGGACAAACTCTCCTTTCCAGCATGTGTGATCCCTCTATAGCAGGGGTCTCCAACTCCAGGCCTCGAGGGCCGGTGTCCTGCAGGTTATAAATGTGTTCTTGATCCACCACAGCTGATTTAAATGGCTAAATGACCTCATCAACATGGTTGAAGTTCTCCAGAGGCCTGCTAATGAACTAATCCTTTGATTCAGGTGTGCTGACCCAGGGTGAGATCTAAAACCTGCAGGACACCGGCCCTCGAGGCCTGGAGTTGGAGACCCCTGCTCTATAGTTAGAACACACCCTGCAGTCCCCACCCCAGTCTGCCAGTCCAGAAGTGCTGCCCCTGATCTCCAATCAACATTGCAGAGGCATGTCAACCAAGATAGCCCTAAAACATCCAGAGCCTCAGAAACTCAGGGTGAACCTCATTCAGCCCCGAGGCCCTGTCACCAAGGTGTTGTTTAACTGCCTCACCTCCAGACTCTGCTTCCTCTATGGAACGTGTCAGTGGGTGGAATTAAGGAGGTCCTCGAAGTATTTGTTCCACTGTCTAACACTGTATAGTGTGCGCCGTATAGTGTGCGCTTCACTTACACTATACACAGTGCAGGTAGAGCACCGCTTTCCCCTCCTGAGTCACCTGACAGTTTCCCAGAATCTCCAATCCATGGCCTCTCTGAACTCCCCCACCTGAGTTTTTGCTTCAGCCACATCCCCAGCTGCATTCCCTTTGGCCTGCCAGTACCTATCGGCTACCTCTGGAGTCCCACAGGCTAACCAAGCCTTCTTTAACAAACCCTCTCATCCACTGAGGAAAACCCCAATGCAACACCAGTACAAATTTACCTCTACCTTCCCCTACCACCAGGGCAACAGCCCCCCAATAACATAGTCCCTGGGATCCCTGGGTCACACAAACTCCTCCACCACGATAAGGTAGTGATTTAGGGGACAAACAAAACTGTTTGTCAGTAAATTGTTACAGTTCTAAAAATGAGGGACAGTGTATAAACATGGCTGTAATCCATATACCGTTAATAGAATATCTTTTTATATTCCATTGGTTTAAAGCTTGAAGTCTCCCCTTCAATCAGGTTGTGTGTGTGTGTGTGTGTGTGTGTGTGTGTGTGTGTGTGTGTGCGCGTGCGTGCGTGTGTGTGTGTGTGTGTGTGTGTGCTTGTATTGACAGCTACTGCTGTGTAGCTGCCTAAGTAATCACAAGCTGTGAAAGTTGAAATTAATTTCTTGATGATGATGATGATGGTGTGACAAGTTGAGCATAATGCAGGTACATCTAGAACATTTTTTTTCTCTTACAAGAAGACTTTATTTGCTGTCTCAAGATGGAAAATGGCAAAATGAGAAGCACTCAGAGTGTTGACAACACAGAGAGGATATTTTCACTGATTTATTTCCTTGTGTTAAAAATGACAGCAGCTGTGCTCTGTTAGTTCTTCTCCTGCTTGAGGAGCATGTAAATGACACTCAAATGTGGGATCATGTTGAGACTGCATCATGAGGACTTTTAGGCTGGACTGTATGGCTGCTTTTTGAGGATTGACTGCAGAGTGTTAGTGGCAGCAGTTGAAGGGTGTATGTGTAAATGGTGGTGTTTGCTTGTGTTGAACTACTGGAGATGGTATTTTAGCGTGCATGGCAGAGGGGTTTGCATTTTTTCATTTTTTTTATCCTTCTCTTTTTTTGCTGAGATCCTGTCATGCTTAACTGCCTTGCCTACTACAATGTGTATGTGTGTGTGTGTGTGTGTGTGTGTGTGTGTGTGTGTGTGTGTGTATTTTTTTAAACAAATTTGTGAGGACCCAAAAATGCCTCTTTACTTTTGGGAACCAGAAGTCAATTGTGGGTGCCAAATTTGAAGGCATTTTTGAAGCTCAAACTATGGTTGTAGGGTTATGGTTACAATTAGGATATGCTTAGATTAGGTGTAAGGGTTAGAGTTAGGCATTCATTTCTGATGTTTAGGGTTAGGATAAGTGGCTAAAGAAAGCATTATATCAATTTGATGTCCTCACTAAGATGTGAAAATGAGAGAGAGAGAGAGAGAGAGAGAGAGAGAGAGAGAGAATGAACGTGCATGCTCATTCTGTTGTGTATGCATCAGCTTAACTGGGACTGGCTGTGCTGACCAGATAACTCCACTCCTGATAAGACCAGCAGAACAGTGACAGAGCCGCCACCGAGAGCCATACTACCAACACTTTATAATTTTTTTCTCAACTGCTTTGCCAGTTCAAATGATTAATCCCTTATTTTCCATGCTTTTCAGATAAAGAAGTCCCCACAATCATGCCCTCTGCCAGGTCTCTAGTGTTGCCATCAAGGAGCACAAAGCAAGGCAGCCCCAAAGAAAAAAACTTTCAGTCAAGTGCCATGACTGGTGGTTTGCAACAATCAGTGCTGGCTCAAAAAGGACAACTGGTTTCTCAGAAAAGGGACATCCTCCCTTCTGCTCTGCCCCAGAACCTGCTCCCTCTTTTGGGCAGAGGACTTTCCATCAGCTCCCTCCCAGAAAGTCATACCCTGGAGCATCAAAGCAGGGGATTACCGAGGCGAGTAAAGTCCCCAGCATCAACTGCAGTGTCAGGCCAAGGCAGCAGTCCAACTCAGCCTCTTCCTACAAACACACATTCTCAGCTGCCTCACACAGAGAGGCACACCCCTGAGCAGGAGGCTGAGATCACCACTGAGGGCATGATGCTGGACCTCGACACAGAGATAGAATCACCTTCAGCAGGTATTCATAATATTTGAAACTTTGTTTAGCTAAACTAAATATTTGTTAGACTATTTTTTTTAAATAAAAAAAAAAAAACTGTATTCATAGGCCCATATGCAGCGAGACACCAGATTTGCCCTGCTGTAGTTATTCCTCCTGCTGCATCTTGAAAATTCCTAAAGCACCTCTGATTCATGAGCAAATCAGTTACAGGTCCTGGGTCTGTGACCCAGTGTTTAGGTATTTGTACATTTTGATTCTGGTTTAAGTAATATTCTAAGACTTAGTGCTTAGTAGCCACTCCTTACAGCCATATCACCATGAGCATGTCCAATCTCATCTGACCTCAGAAGCAAAGCAGGGCTGGACTTGGATGGGGGAATACCAGGTGCTTCTTTCTTGGTCTCCTTGGTTATCGTACTTCCTGTTTAGTTTTGACAGTCTCTCATCCTGTGTTCAGTTTTGCTTCTCATGTCTTGTTATGTCTGATCTGTTCCTTCTGTGTTCCAACCTGTTGCCCACCCTTTCCTTGTCCTGTGTGCGTATTTAAGTCTACTTTCCCTGCACATTGTGGTGTTGTCCGATTAGCTGTGTGTTTTCTCATGTGCCATGTTTCCCTAGTTTCCCTTGTAACTTCCTGGTTATTAAATCTTAGACATTGGGAACTAAGCTACAAACAACTGAGTCCTGCATTTGGGTCCTACCTTTGCCTGCCACACAGTGTACATGACAATTTTATTTCAGGCGTTAATAGACTGCCATAATTAAATCAAACAGGTAGCAATCAAATGCTTTCATATAAAATTTGCTTTTTTGTGTTCCCCCAGGAAGTATTTTCTTGTGGTGCTCTACTTTGGACTAATCCAGCCTAGCATTAGCCCAAAAAGCAGCATACAGCAGTGGTCAGAAGTTTATATCGACTAATCATAGGCATGAATATCATGATAATTTGGGGCATTTAATGAGTTCTTTAAAAGGTTCTTTCTCTTTACTGGAATAATTGTACAACATACTTACTTAGTACATAATTACTCAATAAACAAGATTTTTCTGCACAAGTTTGAATTTAGTTAGGCTCAAATATATAAATACAGTGACTTAAATCATTGAGTTGGGGTCTACAATGTATTTTACCTTGACAAAGCCAGGACTATTAACTTCTTGTGAGTGATGAATAAGAAGAAGTTAGTAGTTCATTCAGATGTGTCACCACGTTGCCAAGGTCTAAAAGAAGACCCAAACAGTCATCCTCAGATGAGAGTGAGGAAACTGGTTAGGATATTCAGGAACAACCCAGGAATTGCCAAGGCTCAAGCCTGCCATGAACTGGAAACTGCTGGAATACCAGTGTCAATGCAGAGAGTGAAATAAGTTTTAAATTACCATGGACTAAGAGCGTGCTGACCAGGAAAGAAGCTCCTGCTTCAGAATCAATAACTGCAAGCTCAACTGAACTTTGCAGGTGCCCATATGAAAAAGCCAAATGCCTTCTGGAGAAATGTTTGATGGTTTGATTTGGCCATAATTACAAGAGGTATGTTTCAAGGAGTTAAGATGAGACTTTAAAACCTAAGAACACTGTAGCAACCATGTCAAGCAGTGGACAGAATAATGAAGAAGGAAGAGTTCACTGAGTTTACCTCAGTTAACTTCAGATTCACCTCAAATCACCAGCTAGATGATTAAAACTTGGACACAATTGGGTGATCTAGCAGGACATTGATTACAAATACACATCTGTGACAGATCACCCGAGACGTCACCTTAGATTGGGTGCATCGACCCGTTTATTCAACAATCAAAATGTGCTTCTCTGTCCTGAGCGCAGTCCCAGTCCCTTCTCCCTCTCTCGCCGTCAGTCCTTCTTTTTAAAACACATCACAACCGCTGTCAGTTAGGCGACACTCTTTGAAAATACACACGCCGCTGTCAGGTAGACAACGCACTTTGAAAGTACACATTATCAGCTGATACTTTGAAAGTACACAGTATCAGCTGATACTTTGAAAGTACACATTATCAGCTGATACTTTGAAAATGAACATAAACATTATCAGCTGAAGAGCTTGCTGTGTCACCTCTGGCTGTTCTGCAGCAGGCCCGAGACCACGCCCCCGCCACACACCCCCACCGCCCGACTGAGGCCGGGGCCACAACCGGCCGAACCTACTCCCCCCCCCACGAGCGGGAGAGGAAATCCGCCACGACCATCTGCGTACCCGGCCTATGGACCACCTTGAACTTAAAAGGTTGTAAAGCCAGATACCACCGGGTGATCCGGGCGTTGGCATCCTGCGTTGGAGCCACTGCAGCGGGGCATGGTCTGAACAGAGAGTGCCCACCAGATAGCGAGGCATTCCTTCTCAACTGTGCTGTAGCGGCTCTCCCGGTCGTTGAGCTTCCGGCTAATGTAGAGAAACGGGCGGGCAACCCCCCCTACCTGCTGGGACAAAACGGCCCCCAGCCCTCTGTTCGAGGCGTCCGTCTGCAGGACAAAAGGGAGAGAGAAGTCAGGTGTGTACAGCAGCGGCTCCCCACAGTGAACCCTGGCACGGCTCCGTCCACTGGACCAGATCTGGGGCACTTTTTCGGGTGAGATCGGTTAACGGACTGGTTAGGTCCGAGAACCTGGGCACGAACCGGCGATAATAGCCGGCCAGCCCCAGAAACCGTCTCACCTACTTTTTGGTCTTGGGGCGCGGACAGGATGCGATCGCCGTCGTCTTTTCCACCTGAGGACGCACCTGCCCGCCCCCTAAGTTGTACCCCAGATACTGTACCTCCATCCGTCCCACTGCACACTTCTTCGGGTTGGCCGTGAGCCCCGCCTGCCTCAGATACTCCAGGACCGCGGCCACCTGCCGCACATGCTCCGCCCAGGTCTCGCTGTGGATGATGACGTCATCCAGGTAGGCGGCAGCGTACGCGGCGTGAGGTCGCAGCACCCAGTCCATCAGGCGCTGGAAAGTGGCCAGGGCTCCGAACAAGCCGAACGGAAGTGTGATGAATTGGTACAAACCGTACGGAGTGGAGAAGGCCGTTTTCTCTCGGGACTCTGCAGATAAGGGAATCTGCCAGTAGCCCTTCGTCAAATCCAGTGTCGTGAAAAAGCGAGCCGTGCCTAACCGGTCTAGGAGCTCGTCGACCCGGGGCATCGGGTACGCATCAAACCGTGACACCTCATTCACCCTACGATAGTCCACACAAAACCGTATCGACCCATCTTTCTTCACGACCAGAACTATGGGGCTACACCAGGCACTGTGTGACTCTTCTATCACTCCCAGCTCCAACATGTCAGCCAATTCCCTCTGAACGATTGGTCGCTTATGCCTGGGGCACCTCCCGCACCGCGAACAACAGAAGATCCAACCAGCGATCCCTCCTCCACGGGATTTTCTGGATTATGAGGTGGTCCGACAGGGGCCGCGCAAATATACCACCTCAACC
>VURO01046090.1:0-21852 GCA_015108175.1 Pelvicachromis taeniatus | reverse complement strand
ACACACACACACATGGGCGAGAGGGGTGTTTTTATATATATATGTGTGTGTGTGTGTATACATATTAAACTGGTATGAATAAATAAACCTATAAAAAGGCAAATCATCACATGTGATTTTTTTCTTTTTTATGACATCAGTAGTGTCGACAGAACTTAGGTCTAATGGAAAGGAGTTTCAAACTTGGGGACCACAACCATAAAAAAGCAGTTTCCTTTCATCTTTAAACCTGGAATAAGCACTGACGAGCAGACCTCAGAGACGCTGTGTAAGGATTATTTTAGCTCATGGAGAAATATGGAGACCTTCTTTTGCATGGAGGGCTTTTAAAACGAGTATCATATTTTCTAAATGTACTTTTCTATCTGGTCTTGCTGTAAGAATTTGAGTCAAACTTGTGTGAAAACAGCAGGGAGACATAAGGCTGAATGTCTCTTACTCAGTATTTTTTTTGTCATCCATTGTTTACACACTATGTTGGGAAGTTTTCTTTCCTTCACTTGGTCAATTATATTTCAATAAAGGCTCAGTGGGGTGAGTAAATGCAGGGCCTGAGTCATACCTTGAAATTAAAGGTCACTGGTTTCTAATTACCCCCAAGGTCTCCTAATGAGTTCTGAGGTAAGAGTGAGCAGCCCCCCCGTTGATTCAGACATCGAGGGTCGTCCATTCCACACCCACAGCATCCATTAACCACGATCTACCTGAAAAGAGCACTTAAAAAAAAATCAGGGGATATAAACAGAGCATTAGGCATGCTATCATTACATGTTTTAGCTTTGGCTTTCCTTACGAGTCTGGATATTTAGTTAAAATCTTCATCTTCCAGCTCACTATAGCACATGAATCCATATATATTCGATTTGATACTATTTCACGTGCGACCCTCTCCGGATTTTGCGTTTTGAACAGGAGATCTTTTGCATGTTAGTTGAATGTGTTCAGCACTACACTATGAATATGTCATTCATATTTATTATATGTGATAAATGAATGACCTTGATGCCTGATGCCAATAATAAGATGCTGTATGTAGCTAACCACTGAGCATCTAAACCTCACGTGTGCACCAATGGGACCTGTTAAGCTTCTCCCTGTTACATGGCCAAAGTTGGAAATAATTAGGTCAGTGTATGTATAAGTAATTTCCTGTGTAAATGAAAAGCTCAGGGCTTAGACTTCAAATAATAATTTTAAGTATTTTTTTTTTTTCTGTTGTAAAATGCATCGATCAAAGCAGCCAGGGCTCACTGATGCATATGGCTAAGGCTGGCCTGTGTGGTCCGACCTAATGGGCGACTGCTGTAGGTGGATTTTTGGCCTTTTTGGCAGTTTTTTGGCCTGGTCTGATGAACCACATTTTTCTTTTACATCACGTAGAGGACCGGGTTCTTGTGCGTCACTTTCCTGGAGAACACCTGGCACTGGGATGCAGCATGGGAAGATTGCACGAACGGAAAAGCAGTGTGATGTTTTGGGCAATGTTCTGCTGGGAAATGTAAGACAGGTTTACAAGCTACAGTCAATCAGCAGAAAGCTGTTGTAAAGCAACATGGGAGAGAAGTGAAATGACTCATTTCAAAGCCCAGTAAAAGTTGTTTATAGAAGTGTTTCCCAACCAAATGATCAGGTGTGCCGTGGAAGATCATCTGGTTCCACCTGATTAGTACTATAAGCCCGTGAGTAACAGGCAGAACAATTACATTCTCTTCCACTAAATGTGTTGCCAACTGCCAGTAAAACAGAAAAAGACGAAGAAGAAATTACATAATACTCGTGCTGTGTGACGATGCAGCACATAATAACAATAGATAAATGTTTGAAAAGAAAAAGTAATCAATCTGACCTGGGTCCTGGAGAAAAGTCCGACCCAGATGAAGGCCCTAGCACGAGTAGTGGTCAGAAGAAAGCAAAACAATACTGGGGACAAACCGAACCAATCCTGCTACGCCTGGTGTGCGGGGAAAAATTATCAAAATGCTTTTTGTGACATTTTTGTTGTTGTTGGTGGTGGTGTGTGATTTTTTTAAATGTGAAATATGTGCTCATGGAGGAATATGTGAGGGAAAGGTTGGGCAATACTGGTTTATAGGGATTGTTAATTTGTGAATCAGTCCAAGAACAACAGTAAACATTAAGTCCAGAAATGTAGCTCGAATGCGGTTACTTTAGCTTAATTTGAAGGGCTGCCTCAAATGAAAACACAACACAGACCCCTTTGAAGGTACCAGCCTGTAAAATAAAATTAAAAAGCAGCACTCCTAACTGGAAACTGGCAGCTTATGCCACCGCCATCCCCCCATCCTTATAATAATGACTTTAAATATTGTCCTCAGTGTATTATTATATTGCCACGTCTGATGAATCAATTTGTGAGGCAGTGCTACTAACCTAGCTAACTTATATGACAGTCTGCGAGGTGTAGCTGTGAAGGATTTTTGGCAGCCAAGGTCTTAAACCTACTCCTCCTTTAGCTGAAATCTTCCACCACATGACTCTGCTGGAATCAGATTTGCACTCCACTTATATTCGCCAAACAATCATCTATCCATCTCATCTCTCTGTCTTTATCTCCTCCTCTGTTTTCCTACTCCCGCCCAGCCTGTCTAATATTCTTACTCCCTGTTCCTTCCCTGTTCTCACCTTTTAGCTAGGTTTCTATCGCCATCCCCCCACAGACCTACATTCCATCTACCTGACCACCTTTCTCTTTCACTTCACAGTGAGCAGCTTGTGTCCTCAGCCTGTAACTAAGTCTGTGGAATCTTATTTGTGTCTGCCTTCACTCTTATGAAATTCTCCTACAGCGCAAATCCTGGAGGCAGGCAGCAAGAAATCCCCAGCAGACAAATAAAACCTTCACACAGGTGACTGTTGATGTAACTGTTGCCCAATCGAGAGTACGCTCTGGCATTTTCAGCTACTCTCAACATACTTGTGGGACAGACACGTTGATATTGAAGGGCAGATTTGTCATATTTTGTACAAGCGTGTCCTGGAAGTTATTGGACGGGTATGTCTTCAAGATATCTGTAAACAAAATAAAATGCACAGCAGTTTAGATGTGAAAAAGTGCAGTACAAGCCACTTCCCCTTATTCCCTTTGCTAAACATGATATTTATTGCAGTTGTTAATAATGCATCTGCTACTCCTGCTTCTGGTGATTTCTGCTGTTTTATTTATAACTGTTCATCACATCAAAATAAAGGTTAAGACATGATTTCTCTCAAGGAAAGCAGCAAAGCTACACAGCATTAACGATGTGTAGGACTGTTGCACAAGAATCCTGTGTTTCTATATTTAGTGACAGTTCAGATAAGAAGAAACTGAAATTGAAATACAGAGTGGGAATTGTTAATCACAGGGGAACGAGGAGCCACCTCATGAATTTTGCCCTCATCTAGCTCTAACCCTGAGCTCTCCAAATGAGCTCAAATGCACATTTGATGTGCTGCAGAAAATATTCATGAAGGGAGAACCCAAGAAAATGACGTGTAGGGCGTGCAGTGTGAGTGCCAAGCTCTACATATTAAATCGGTCATATTAGTGTGCAGTGGATCCTGTGCAGGTGCACGAAGTTCTTGGGATATTAAGTATGTTAAGGCCCAGGGACGCCGCGCGGTGTGGGAGGATCCCCTCGCGGGAGGGTTAAGGCTCACAAAAGCAATTAAATCCCCTTATTATCAATATCAAGTTCGATACCAGGAAGAATAAAACAAATCATGTAACACACATTTTCACAGACTCAGTGATCATGGCATGTGTGCTCTTGTTAGCTTAACATAAGTTAACATAAACAATTTAGACTTTGTGAGCGTCATCTCTGGTGGTTGCCAGCCACAAACTAATGGTTTCATTTCAAATGAGTAAAAATTAGGGCACTATGCTGTTAATGTGACGTTAAAGGCTAAAATTCAGTCACCTGGTTTTCTGCTACACTGATGCCTGTTTGTTTAGATAAATGTGAGGCGTTTCTTTCAAAGTTCTCGGTGACTCACGTGGCAAATATATCCATAAACACACATGTTGGTGCATCTGCACTGACCATCAGTGTTTAAGATGCTGTTGTGTTGTCCTGTATAGCTAGTACCATATGGTTTCTATGGTACCTACAGCATTAAACAAATGGAAATCAAACCTATAACTTCATGTTATATTTTGAGTCCATGAGGAAGGGCAGTCGGCAGCTTCTTTCATATATGTTTCTATGTAACTGGATACTGTAACTGCATCTGGAAACTTTTCCAACCCTGCTGGCCTAGAAGGCTTGCAGTGCAGGTGTATCTGGACATGTTTTTGCCAGTGCTAGCTAGTAAACTGTGGTCATGTATTTTCTGCAGATTTTTAATGTGGATCTGTATGATCTGGCTCGTGTAGCTGAGCTCTGCTATTTTAATATTTACCTGAAAAAAGCTACTTTACTACTGATGCTGGTAGCGAAGTATAATGCTCTTTTTTTTTTTTTATCTGATTGGCTCTTTGTCTCTCTGTGACAGACACAGAGAGACAAGATTAAAGCAAAGCAACATTGTTCTTTGGAAACCAGGTTTCAAAACATCAGGTGGCTAAGTGAACTGAAATCCTGGATTCATTTGCTTTAGAAGAATAGTAATGGTATAATAATCATTTGTGTGTTTGGACAAAAGAGTCTGGTATGAATGTGTTAACATCTGCATATGCAGATTCCTGTTTGCTGGAGATGTAGCATGATCTGTATAGTGCTAAAATGTGCATTCATATTAGAACGTGATGTGATTTGCATTCAATTCTGAATGATTCATGTTTAGTGTCCCCTGTGTGCCCATCCTGCAGCCAGACTGTTGTCAGGAGTCATGGGAGGAGGGATACGGAATTGCCCTGTGATTCGGCCACTGTGTGGCTGACCAGATGGGCTACTTCCTTTGTCAGTCACTTTCCATAAAGCAGGCAATCAGTCAGGTTCTTCCGAGGCGGACGACACTCAAATGGCTTTACCGGGGATCAGTTAGAGTCTGGGCTGCTCTAACTCTGCAACCTTCGGGGAACATTAAAGTCCCGTGACTCTGATCTCAGTCAAAGCACCGTACTCTCTCAGACATCATTATTGCAGTTAAGGGGTATGACTTTGAGATAAACAGATTGAACCCCTGGTGTTCATTTGCCTTCAATGTTTTATTTTCTGTTATTCAATTGAGGTCTAATTCTATGACTGATTAACTTGGATTAATCAGATTTATAAATCTCATTTAAGCAGCAATATTCCTGCCCTCATGGCTAATAGTCGGACAAAGGAAAGATGGTTTTATTTCAAACCCTCTGCCCAAACCGCTTGCTGTCTTGCTCTTCTTTCTGTCTTATCTCTCCTCTCTTAATTGCTTATTAGGGAGAAAATGCGGTTTTAATCGTCTGTCGGTCCAGACAGTCTGAAGTTCATTAGAGCTAATGTCTAAACTTCACAGAGGCACAAAGTGGCTGATGGTGCCTGTCTAGACACAAACAGCAACACTTGGCCAATAATTAATACACCCCATAAGAGCCTTTCGTGAGTGTTAGTTGTTAGCTTATGCATGAACATGTTTGTGTTTGAGCTAAACATGATAAACATAATAAATCTCTGGGTTATAATTGGTCTGCCTCTGTGTTATTGCATATTTATGCTGTTGTAAAGTCACTTTTGCCCTTAGACGACAGATATAATGTTGAACAAAGCACAAGCAGGACAGGGTGAACATTAAAGTATGAATTCTAACTAGTTGGAGAATTTACTTGGGGCCATTTTATTTAAACAATTCTAAAAATATAAACCGTAGTCACGAAAAGCTCATTTGTAAAGGTTGTAACGCTCGTCTGTAACAGAAAACAATTTGACAAATCCAGAATTTATTTGAGAGATTTAATGAGTTATTGTAAAAAATAAGCCAGATTACAGTGGCATTGCTATATCTAATTAAGTAAAGGTAAATTCTTTGCTTTTAACAAAAAGTGTTAAGTCATACGTCGTATTAAGTCTTTTAAAATAAACCTTTGTTGGCCTAGCCTTTCTAGGCTAAAACGATTAATGATATCTCACCAGCCACACCTGTACTTAGTGTAGAGTGATTGATTGCATGTTTTCATATTCTTGTTCAAACAGTATTGGCTAAAATGCTGTAATGTATTATAGGAAAAATATGCCATTTCTGAGGTCTGAATGAACTCAGCAATTACTGATTGCTGTAAAATTCTGGGTCCACATAGGATGGATCAAAAAAACGTTGGTCATTTCCTGACTTGTCCTCTAGCTTCATTGGGAGGCTGACATTTTTGTACTTTGTCCAATGAAAATCACAGATACACGATCTGTATCTGTATTATAAAGTGGAACGTGCTAAGTTAAGCAAGTTAAGTATTAAAGTAAGTATTAAGTGAAGTATTAAACTGAAGTTAAACCATGGTCAACTTTTGTTGGTTTGGTCATTTGCGTTTGTGGACATGCGTTGCTCCAATCAGACTGACTTTAAGTCACAATTGGTCTGGTCACTGCACCGTCCCCTGCTCAGAATGACTGTTTTTCTATAATAAGTTGTATGTACAAACGCCAACAAAACTAATGACATCAAGGTTATTGTTATTATTATTATCCAAAGAAATATTAGGAAGCTAGACTGAGTGGACCATGGTAACAGTGAGACCTTCATACCTGCTAAATGTCAGCATGTTAGTACTGTAATTGTGAGGCTTTCATAATTTAGCTCAAAGCATTGCGTAGCAGGAGCAATGCATTAACAGAGCCACAGCAGCTGTGGTGCTTCAGGTGCACTGTCACAGACTTCATATATAAAGCATTTTAAACATTTTAAAGCCTAAATCTGTGCGCGCTGGTGCTTTTTTCATACAGCACAAAAGCAAAGATTTGGCTTGAAGGAAAAAAGGGGACTTTTTAAATGGATCATAATGAATCATGGGGACAATATGAACACTGTGTGACGTATAAGACACACAATAAGTTATTAGGATTATAAATTAATCAAGAAATGGCTGTAGGGTCATTTCCCCATACACTTCTGTTTACTTTTTCTTTTTTTGTCAACCAGAAGAGCTGCAGGATTGTGGTTGTTCATCTGATATTTACAGTTCCTGTTCATTATTAGGTGTGAGCTTTGGAAGCGCTCACTGCTCGCTACATAACCGCTGCAGTTACATTTGTATAACATAAGTCAAAATAGCGATGAAATATAAACATGTATCTTCGATCGCACTTGCAGAGTTAAAGGAAGTAAAATTTTTAGTCACGTCAGTAAAGACATATGATCAGAAAGATCTTAAAAACATGGATGAAAGGTTTCCGTGGAAACCTTTTTTTTAAGCCTGTTTGTGTTTTTTTTACATGGAAGAATAGTATTTTTCCTATAATACATTACAGCATTTTAGCCAATACTGTTTGAACAAGAATATGAAAACATGCAATCAAACACTCTACACTAAGTACAGGTGTGGCTGGTGAGATATCATTAAATTTGTATGTGTTTGATCACAACTGAGTCGGTTATTTTCAGTGAGGGGGGAGTTTGCAGTGGCACCCTACCTATTTGGTCTTTAGATCCAACCCTTGTAGCAGTTCTGCATTTTTTTTTGGGGAATATTCATGCATATTAATAGCCAGAGAGAGGCCTGGCTGAAGGTGGTGACAGCATATCTGCGAGGCAGAAAATGTAGAGAATGATTACTCCCTCACAGTTATGCAGCGAGATCAGGCTGAAAAGTGTGAAACTGAGAGAAATATACAATGAAAATATGTTGTTATTGTTCTTATGGACAGCTGTTTTATTAATAGAGTGTAAATATCACCACTGGATATTGAAAATTCCACATTTTTTAAATGGTCTTTCATTGTGTTTAAGAAGAAATTGTTTACTCTGCTTGCGGCTACATCGGATCTAAGAGATATATATGTGGATGTGAGTGTGTTGATATGTAGGTGGCAACATCTAGAAACCATTACACTAGTGACTGAGATTAAAAAGCTTGTGTTTTTTCTTTTCTTTGTGCTTCCTTTTTGGCCTCTCCTCCTCCACTTTCCCTTCCAGTGGTTGTGTTGTATCTGCAGGCTGTGGGAACCAAAGAATGGAGGGAGGTAAGTTAAGCAATCTTTCTCTTCCCAATAACATTATCCAATATTTTTGTCTACATAGCTCCCAGATTTTTATTTATTTTTTTTCTTTTATAGGGAATAATATAAATGAGTTTTCTTCAGTGTTAGTGATTTTCAATCAGAGGCAACTCGCAGAAACCCCTGAGAACACTTTGTAGAAAATTGGAAGTGTCAACCTCTTCACTTGCCCAGCAAGTGAAACCACGCCTTGAACACCGGGGGGGGAAAAAAGCTCCACATATCAGACCCAAACTGGTGAATTCAAAGTGGAGGTGATGGAATAAATAAATTAAAAGGCTCTCATAATTTTATGATGTTGAATGAAATGGATCCTTGTCATGACTCAGGGCAGCGAGAAAAAAATGGTCAGTTCTTTTTCCACCTCATCAAAAATGCACCATCTGCTCCCCTTGACATCTTGCTGTCTCATCCACTGTCACTGTTTTAAAAGCAAGGTCATGTGACATTCCATTGCTCATTAACATTTTGAATAAACTCAATTTTCTTTTTTTCTTTTTTTAATCTAATAGGTCCCTCACACAGTTCGTGTCTCACATTCCTTTATCTAGTCTGCCTACATGTTGCCTCTAGTCACTTTATTTAATTTAGTCGCACTGTTTGGCTACCGTTGATCCCCTCATTTTAACGCACCTCACACCTTTGCTTTCCATGTGGCAGGGGCTTAATCAAAAAGCCCTGCATGAATTGCAGCACAATCAGCAGAGTAAATATCGCCGCCAGCCTTGCATACTGACACCTCGAGGAGATAATTGCGCATGGATGGAAACCTGGAAATCCTTTGTGTGCTTTTGACATCATTATGCATTATGTAAATAATCTATATATCATTTGTAAGTGCAATTCATGCAGAAATTATTCATTAACATTCTGTTACATTTACATGCAAACGTCCCGTGAGAGTGATGGTTTTTTTGGATTGTGTGAATCTTTTTTTGTTTATTATGCTTGCACATTATAGAGACCTTGTGCACCAAAATAAGGTGCAACAAATTTGTATGATATGTTATTTATAAAAATTTCAAATGCACGCAGTAACCATGTGATGGGAAGAACTCTGCTAATGAAGTATCTCGACACTGTATCATCTTAATCATAGCCCATATTTGTTATGCGAAACAAAGCTATAGATTGTATAGACGGCTAATACTGCGTAGCCTGTGCACAAAATGATCCCTGCTAATGCAATAATTTCATTTTATGACATTCCAAGATGATGCTAAAGCTTTATTGCTGGAGTTTTTCAGTTCCAGCTGCATCAGAGTGTTTACTCATTTGTTTTATGATCACAAGCGGTTCAGTTTTCCTCAGTGAACAGCTATGATCCTCCACTTAAAGGTCAACAAATCAGCAGTGGTACCCCATAGATGACTGCAGACTGCTCTGTCTCAGCTCTGTCTGTGTGATTACATGCCCTTGAGCCAGAAATGAAGGTAGAGCTACACCAGCAATAGAATTTTGTGGTGATACAAACTGTATTTCATCAAATCAGTGTTATAATTGGATTCACTGAACAGACTAAACTCTAGGAAGCTATATTAGCTTATTAAGCTGGTAATGTTATTTATCATCCTCCCCACAACAAAGGAATCTCATTGTCTTGTTAACAGACAGCGAGCATGTGAATTTTTTTCTGTCTCTAATAAAAGTCTTTATAGAATTAAACCAAGAAAATTCACCAGAAAACAATCCTCGGAGTTAAACAAGTCCCAGATTGTGTTTCACGCGATGAACCATCCATTTTCCCCACAAACAGTCACTGTAGACCTTACAATATATGAGCATTACAAACCTTTATCCTGCTGGTCCAATAGAGTTAGGTCCATATGCTTCTGGACAGTGACACTTTTTTTTTTTTTTAGAATTCTTCTTGCTGCTATCAGCAGCCACATCATCAATAAACACAAAGCCCTGTTCCACCGGCTACTCTATATTTTCTCTTCCCATAAATCTTGTACAAGTTAATCTGAGTTTCATGTGTCCAAAGAATATTTATGTGCAGACTTTGTTTCCTGGCGAGGTTTAATTTGGTCGTCTTGTTTGTGAGTGGTTTGCACTTTCTTGGAAACCTTCTATGTTTCCACTGATGATGTCGTCTCCTGATGGTAGTCTTTGACAATGATACACCTACCTCCTCAAAGGTTTTATGGGCATGTTATGGATATTTATGGATGTCTAGATGTTGTGAAGTTATTTTTCTAACCATGGAAATAATTCTGGCATCATGCACTTCAGTATTCTATGTTTTTCAGGCCTCTTGGTGTTGCTGAGCAGCAAGTGCATTCATTCTTTTTAAGAATGAACCAGTTTGTTGATTTGGCCACCTTCCAAGTGCTTGCTACCACTCTGATTGATTGACCTGTTTTTCTCAGCCTAATGATGGCCTCCTTCATATGACATGTTGTATGAAGACATGCCGTTACAAGTAAAAAATTCCAGTGTACAGATACCAAATATAAATTTTTTTATCTTTCATCAACACTCATCTTTTTCAGAGCTTTCTTCAGATATTTTTTAAAAAAAATCTTTTTTAATTTGTTTTTGAATACGAACAAAATTAAGAAGTGGACTTGAAACTGAAACTGGGCTTAAACTGCCAGTCAATTGTCCAATTTCTTTTAAACCTCTGAAAATGGGCATCATGTGTAAAAAAAAGGACTGCAGTTAACAAGGGTTTCTAAACCCTTTAATTAATGCTGAATATTTGCATTTTAATCACATCTTGACAGTTTGATTTCAAATCCAGGTGGCAAAAAAATATATATATATCAAAAAACTGCCACTGTCCAAAAACTTATGGACTATGCTGAGCCAGAAGATGTCTTGACTGTGCATTGTATGGTAGCTAAACTCGGCAGCCATTGTGAAATTGACTGCTAAACCAGAATTCATCTTTAAAGTAAAATTTGTGTCGTTTAAAATATAATAGTTTCAGTGAGGTGAGTGATCAGTTGAGAAGTGTTTGCAAACAAGTCAGCATCTTGGTTCTGGGTTCCCATGAGGTAATCGTCTAGTTTGTCTGAGCCTTTGGTCTGTTCCCATTCAAATCACTAAACTCCATGAATTTGAACGACTTTTCAAGTTTCACGTTTTTTTATTTGGTATTTCTGATTGAAATTAAACCAAATAAGCAAAAACAAACATGGACGCACACTAGCCTGATGTCAGCAATGCTACTGTACACTTTGACTAAATTCACTTGGTTGTTTGCGTTACAGGACACAGACACAGCAAGATTGCTATCCTACTATGAATTTTGGGGTGTTACTTCTGTTGATTCACTTGAAACAGTTCTGTGTTCGTATTTAATGACAGTTTCTCTCACTTGCTTGAAGTGGGTGGGAGTTCATTCCCTGCAGCAATCAGGATTTAGCAACCTTTGAATCAAAATATGATGACAATTATGGGGTTGTTTTCTTAAGATGTCAAGCCCCTGCTCATTAAATTTGTTCAAAACACACCCACACAGTCCTGGTGAAGCAGATTAGCTTGATAGCTAGTTGAACTCCTACCTTTAAATCTGATTTTGGCTTATTGAATCATGACTATTCAATGCTACAGAAAAAGAAGACTTTAATTTGAAAGAACTTTTGGATTTGAAAGGCTTTAAGATCACATTTAAGACGTGCACATGTTAATTTGGGTTCTGAGTGCTAAATTCAAGATCAGTATACTCTAGGGCAAATATACATCCATGTTGTGCTTGACATTGACACAAGCTAAGGGAAATACTATTGAATTACACCAATTACAATATATGTGGTAGTGCTTATTCTGTGCTTACCTGTCAAATATGCTTTAAGACATGTCTAGTTACCAGCTTGAGAACTGCAGATTTCCAAGGAAACAAATCTCTTTAAACCCTCTGCAACAAATGGTTCAAAGATCCCTCATGCAGCTATTGTATTACAGTCTCTGTGAACTCCATTTAGCTTATCCAATGAATACCAAAAAATGCTCACATAACGACATACACAGAAAACAAATTGAAGCGCAGGTCTTTCTTTTGTGCACCAATGTTGTTGTTATTTAACAGTTTTTTAGCCTTGAGTCAGTTTTTCTGTGACCCAGCGTGTTTCTGACAGTGAATAAATGTTCCCTGGCAGTACTTTAGTGAAAAACAATAGATGAAAGGAGTGGAATGTTGATAAAAAGTGTAATAGGATTACATCTGTAACCAACTCATTTTACAGAGCCTATGCTGACACTGCCTTTTTATAACTCCTTACTTACCCAAGAAAATAAAAAAAATCACTAACAAAGCCATTTCTAACCTTTGCGCACAATGCTCTAACATCTAATCTAACAATCATGTCAGAGTCAGATTATAAACCAAAGGCCTCCATCCCTGGAAATAGTAACACTGCGAGAAAATATCGCGGCTTTTCCCTGTGGGTCGATACGACGGGTCAGTCCCGAGGTCTAATATAGTAACCTGCGAGCCCTTGGTAATGGATAGGCTGGGGACACGCTTGATAGCGCGGATTATGTGCACTGGGCACTAAGGACATGAGTCGAGGTATTGTGGCTGTGGTGAGGCAGTGCCAAGATCAATAGCTCATTACACGGTGCTGTCAGGCCATGCCACAGCCCTGCGGCCGGCAGTCCACCAGGGGATTACTGGTGTGATTGTCAGTGTGATGGAGAGACAGTCTGGCCCAGGAGAGAGGCCGGGACTGAGTCTCTGTGGGCTGGCAGAGTGGAGAGCCTCCTCCAAAGTAACACTCTGATTTCTCTAGGGAAACAAGGTTCGGCAAAGCACAGTGCAGCTCAGTGTCATACTGAACTTTCCAGAGGACAATTTGTGTCTATGGATTCCAGTTCTGTGTGTAAATTTGTTAATGACTTCTTCTGAACCTCATGAATTTTACTCAATTGTATCTCTGGTGTATTTTTTTCTTAATGTGAGTTTTATAGCATATATTGACTCTTGAATCAATGCTACTGTTACCACCAATTATCATTTCTTTTTTTTCCTGTAGTTTGGCAGGACAGAGGTTATTGATAACACTCGGAATCCTGATTTTGTCAGGAAGTTTGTCCTGGATTTCTTCTTTGAAGAGAAACAAAATCTAAGGTTTGATGTGTAAGTAGCCTGACTTTGCTTTCTCTTAATAAATCTGAAGTCTTTTGCCCTACGACAATGGGAATAACTGCACTTTTCAGTATCAAAATCATGTTCATATACCCATACATGTACATACATATACATATAGAGACATATACCCTTTCACGCATAAACCACTACATTGGACACTGATGTATCACTCCATACCCTGCCACTCACTGGTCTTTTAATGTTACTATAGATGTATGACGCGTGTCATTGTCATTATTGCTATTTAACCCTGTCATGCATGAATTATGCCAACCTCGATCAGGATTTTTTTCTTAAATATTTTTATTCAACTTTTCATGCCTAAAGATGAATAAAAATACTTAAGAAAAAATCCTGATTGAGGTTGGCATAATTCATGCATGACAGGGTTAAGGGGCATCCGCATGGGAAGAGACTAGCATCAACATAGCAACCAGAGACCATGAGATGTTAGCAGACACAAAGTGGGTGGACAAGTTGATCCCATTGTAAACTTCCTTTATAACTCTAAGGCAGACAACATCCCCAACGGGGATGTAAATATGTTGAACTTCTATAACATGTTTAAGCAGTGTAAATGACTGCATTTTTGTAATATACTCATTTACTATGCTTATTATTTACTTAAAAACGAATTATTTGTTGATATATACAATCGCATTGTTGTGATGCTACACCTTTCAGAGGAAAGATGCTAAAATATAATTAATGTTGTTATCCATTAATTTTCAAAAAATAAAAAAAATGTAAGAATTTTGAAGACTTATTACTATTATCAGTATTTAGTCAGTTTAAAAAAAATCATAGACTGTATATAAAAGGTGGATGTAGATGACATCACCTAGTTAGTGAAGTCCTGCTGTGAAGCTGAGGAGATTTCAGATACTTTTCCGTAGACTTCTATGCAGACAGAAGTCTGTTTTTGCAGAAAGAGTCGCCCCCTGCTGGCAACTATAAATAATGCTGGTTTAGGGCTTGAAATGTACTTGCTTGAAATGCCTTCCTGCCAGATAAGATAAATCTATATGCAGACTTTTTTGCTGAGTTGCAAAGTCACAGCATCCCAGTAATGTGGCCGATCATTGCTGTGAAGAAAAAAAGCAACAGAACAATCTTGCTTATCTCCTCTAACCAGAGTTACTGTGCTGCATTTTTCAAAACTGTAATAAGCAGGGCAGTTGTGGAACATTTTGGACTAATTTAAAACAAATATTCAAGACCTGCGTGTGGCTTTTTATCCAACCTTTGTACTATACTCTAACATTAAGTAAGCAGACTTTTTTTTTTTAGCACACTAGCTGGTTCCCATGTAAAAAGATAAATCAGTTTAAGAGCTTATTGCTCTGACTGTTCAAACCTGTGTGCTTCAACTCCAGGGTTAACATAATTTCTCTAAGTTAGAACTGCTGCTTTCTGAATAAACACCCTCGCTGTTCCCAGACTAATGACAAAGAAGCCCATTCATGCACTTGTCCAAAATCTCCTCGAATGTAAACTCACAAGTTCTTCCTCTTGTGTTTCTCACAGGTACAATGTGGACTCCAGAAGCTGTAACATATCCAAACACGTAAGTACAGTATGTCAACCTCAAATGACAGTTTTGACTCAGAGCTGAAGGCTCCTGGCAGCATTCAAATGTATCACGTTATTCGGCATTACTCACACTGTAAATGCTAATTTACAGTCAATGAGTGCAGCAGCTGACAATGAATCAGCATGAAGAAAATTCCTGTTTAATATGTGGAATTCCATCCCATGACCATGTCTTTTATTCTTCTTCTTTCCCACTAAAATAAATGACACTGGAGAACAGAAGGTGAGTGGTTTCAGCTGAAGATTGCTGGTCTCACGAGTCCTCGTATTATTATGTCCTTTATTCATTTCATTATTTTTATGTTCCAGTATGTTTCAGCATCCCCAGAAGAATCTTGTGATTTCGTGTGTCTGTGCGTGATTCATTCCCTTTAATTTCATCATATTTTTTTCTCCCATTCTTTCATCTCATTTCATCAAGGACAAACAGCACCAGCTCCCACCTGGAAAGCCCCCCTCCCCGTAGTGTTGTTCCTCATTTTGTCCGTCTGCATTTTATCATTAACTCAGGTAAAAGCAACTTCAACTCCACTTCAAAGTGAAAGCAGCTGTCGTTGTTGTTCCAGGCAGTATACTACAGCAGATTGTGCATGTCAGGGCATTTACAGGAGCTACACGCATCCTCGGTTTGCAGGACTCGCACCTACACCTGCTCGCGCCCACGCACCGCAAACATCAATGCTCTGCCCTCATTGCTGTGCAGGAGTTTCATTATGTTGTGTCATCGCTCCTTTTATATGTTGCCATATGATTTTCTCTGTAGTGGTTGGGAAGGCTGTAAACGTCCAAATCTGTTGTTCAAAGAAAATGCTGAACGAAGGGGAAACTTTTATTTCTACTCATAGGACATTTGCCCCACGCAGTGTTGGCCTTTTTAAGAATAATCAATCGGTCAACAAGCAGCTGATTAATGCAGTCCTCCAGGACTTCCTGGGCTTGACCTGGTTAGAATAATGAATGCTTATGTAAATCACAAATTCAAACTCTGAAGTTAATGTTTAATTTAAAATGGCACTTCAGTAAGATGAGATTAAACTTTAATGGAACTTTAATAACTTTTATATCTTTGATAATATCCCTATTGATTTTATAGTCTTTCTCAACTGTTATTGAGCCCATTATCTTTAGTGTTAACCCTTTAACGTTAAAGCACTGAAGAGCCAGAGGTGTCTAGAGTCAGATGTTTCATGTTCATAGAGTTTAATGGGCTGGTTCCCTCGTTGCCAACTTTTATTACTCTGGCGGATAAAGTTGAGGAGCCGCAAAATGAAATGAGAATGTGATGTCACAACCCAGGCCTAAAGGACAGGGCAAGACCCTCAGTGAGCCACATCCCAAGTCCAAGCAGACACCAAACTAAAGTGATACCAGAGTAAACGTGAGGCTAAAAGGTGAGGCATGGGGTGGAGCTGATCCCCCCAACATTGTGTTGTCACATATTGCAGTGAGTGCTGCCCTCCAAAAAAGAAATCAAGGGTTATTCCAAAGGTGACCACACATTTTCCATCAACTTTGGAATAGGAAGAGACGAGTCTCAGGAAACCTGTGACACATTTTTATAAATTTGCTTTTATGTAATGTCTATCTCATTTGTCTCTCTCATTTTAGACCTTAAATGCTATTGCATGTATATTTTTTAACTGTCTTGTGCATTTTTTTAATTTAATATCTATGTATCCTATATCTTATCCTGAATCCTAGTTTCTCTTTAAATTGGTTCTGTTTTATTTCTGTCGTTTTTTTTGTTTAAATTCAGTATTTTACTTGTACTCGCACGTCAAAACACTCTGTAGTCTGTTTCGAAAGGTGTTTAAAGGTAATATTAGTAATAGTAATAGTATTAGTTTATCAAGCAACCGTGGGCAAAATATTTCAGGGAAAAAAAGAATCACAATACCGTTTTGGTGGGGAAAAGCCATCTTTACACACAGTGTAAATATAACTATGTTATGTAAAATAATACAATGTATATGCACTTGAAGCAACTGTGCTAATTCTGTTAGTTGGTAGCTATAAATGCAAAGAAATACATTTTAAAGTTTAGAAAACTGAGTGCCACACGTACGCCTGTTAGCCACACTGCTGAATATGCATGTTAACGTGGCAGGATGTCTGTGTGCCGCTAAAATCATTGTTATGATCGGATTTTTCAATCAGGACATGGAAGTGGTTTGATTTTTATTTTTTGTTGACTTCTCCGTTTTTTAGTGAGCCCTCCCTCACTGGCTACTAGGACCTCCTGTGCCATCCATGCCGTCCAAATTCTTGAAAAGGTCCCTTTCTAGAAGCCTATAGAACCATTACACTGTCTATTTTTTCAACAACATCTAGGGTCTAGAGTAGAGCATTAATGTATTAGCGCCTGTTTGGAGGCCCGGGTTATTGCTTTGTACTGTCTTGCAATTAATTGTCTTCTTTCCACCCGTTCCCCACCTAAGGACTTTCTGGGCCAGACCTTCTGCACACTCGGAGAAATCATCGGCTCCACAGGAGGAAGGCTGGAGAGGACCCTCTCGTAAGTCCCTCACATCTTTTCTATTGTCTCATCGTAAAATGACTTCCCTCCTTTTCTATTTATTTATTTATTTGGTTTAAGCGGTGAATCATAAATAGAAATTATGCACATAAATAATTTCTTCAGCTGGGCAGAATGAAACGAGTCCCCCCTCCGTCTTTTGTTTCATTTTTATCGATGGCTGATGGGGAAAACAACAGCATACGAGCCGTCTCACTGATGCAGTGTGTACAGACTCGCTCGGCTAAATAGCCTCATCTATTACACTGCTAGATCAGAGTAAGCGAGACCAGGCAAGCCTGCTGTATCACTGCACTCTGAGCTGTTGCTCCTGAAGTAATATTGAGTTTTACTGTGTTGAACAAAAGTGGGATGTGCTATAGAAGTCAATATAACGTTGAATGCTGACAGATATACAGAATGTGCTCATATTTTCCACCAGGCAGCATGTTGATAGTAGAAACCAATGCTTTTTTTGTGTGTGTGTTTTAGTGTTTTTTATTAGTGTGCGCTCTTTGTGAGCTAACCCCCCCACTCCCCCACCCCCATTTTTTTACTGCATCTCTGCAGTGTTAGATAACATAAAGCGTTCTGAGGAGTGAACGAACTGCTGGGAGACAGAGAAAGATGTGAGGTCAGAGTGGTAACGGGCCAGAGTTGAACCCATTTTATTGCAAGGACGAGGTATCTCACGTTCTCTCTTCCTATACAGTTCAGAGTTCATCTTAAAGGGTGCAAGGAAACAATGCTTCTTCTCAGTAGCCCTCTGAGGAGCAGCATATAAATTAGAAGCTGGATTATATGAGCTCTGTGAGCGTCGCTGCTGCATTATTGTCTGTAAGTTACAAGAAACAGTTTGATTGGTTGTTAGTAGTAATCACCTGTGACTTAAGTTTCCTCAATGTAAATGATCAGTGCACTCGCTTTATGATAAACTGTCACTGACTGTGAATGAGCTGAGGTTAAATCCTGTGACAAAGGTAGTCACATTTGTCAAAGTTTGACAAAAGGAAAAATTGTTTTTTTAGACTCCAAATTTCTTATTGATTTTTGTCTGATCTGCCACAGACTATAGATTTTAAAAAGTAGCTTTTTTACTATCTCTGGCATGTTTACATTGATCTGTTCATTAATATGCACTGTCCATTTAAAATAGATACAAACTCAAAAACTCTGCTTCCCTTCAAAATATTGTATGGTGCTGTCATGTGCACAACCAGGTGATAACTGCAATTTGAAACCACGCAGTGACGCTAATCTGAAATAGTTCAAAAAGTATCTGATTCGGAACTGTGTGATTTTGACTACACTTTAAATTGTAGCACTGCACGGATGTCTCTTTTTATATGAATTTATTTGTGATATTTTAATGTGTGTGTCAAAAAAAATGAGACAGTTGTCCAGTCTTTACCCAGAATCCAAAGGGATGTAATTAGGCCTTGTTTTATTCAATCAATACTCCAAAGCTGGATTTAGTTCATGATAACATCAAACAGAGAAAAACATTAAAAGTTGGTACCACAGACTGTATATAATAGATGGATGCAGACATTCTGACGTCGCTCAGAAACTCAAGTTAGCTAGCTTGAGTCACTGTGACATTAATAGGATTCTAATTTTAGTTTGTGAAAAACATCCTTGTCCCTGTAAATCCATAAACCATGAACTCATTTCCAAAAAATTTTAACTTTTTGGAACTGGAGTGTTTATTGAACCTTCTGACAAATTTAAAAAAATAATAACAAATGGGGATAGGTTAATTGGCAACCCTAAATTGCCCATAGGTGTGAATGCAAGATTGACTGTGAGTGCGACTGGTTGTCTGTCTATGTGTGTTAGCCCTGCGACAGACTGGCGACCGGTCCAGGGTGTACCCCGCCTCTCGCCCCAAGACAGCTGGGATAGGCTCCAGCGCCCCCGGCGACCCTGAAAAGGATAAGCGGCTGAGAATGGATGGATGGACATTTATCTAACCTTGCTGCTCAGCAGTGGTCAGAGGTGTGGCCACCACAGAGCGGGACTGCTTTCAAATAGCTTTGCTTAAACGGTTCTTAAGTGAATAAAGTGACCCAAGTCTCACTGTGGCAGCCATGATACAGAAACCACTGATAGTATTTAATGATATTGATTCCATTATATTTGGCTTTATTTTTTTTTACTAGTTTATGAACAATTGATACAGAAAGTTTAATGAAAGACACATTTATTGTTTGGGAAATTCTTTATTGAATTTAGTTGATATTTTGGGAGCATTACTGCAATGACAGATTATGGAAGGTGAAGGAACATAGTGGGACTGGCCTTCCTGCGTTGAAAAGAAAACCCTAATCAGAACTGTTCTTGACTTACAATTATTTGAATTGTTAAACTTCAGTTAGCATTTCATAGTTTATTTAAAAAGTCTGCTAATGTAGATGTTAGCAGTACTCCCCTTTTCCTGGTTCTCCCCTCAGCAGGATGTGGAGTAAAAGAGGTTCAATCACTTGCTTAGGAGCTTCCTGGGGCAAACCAAAGTAACAGGTTAGAGGAGTTTAGACACAACATTTCTAATATGTCTAGCTGATTAAATGTGTTATTCAATTATTCACAGATATCTGTGTATATGTTAATATTCATTCTTTCTATAAAACTATATTTAGTTTTTCATTTGGCTTTGTTAGCCGTCAGACTTGGATCATTCCAGATACTCACATGAGGCAGGTAGCTTAGCAAAGGAAGCCAGCTGCTTTTTAGCATGTTGTCTCCATATGTTGTTTTGAATTCCTGCTCTGCTAATAAAGGTCACACACTGGTAGAGGAATTTTATTTCACATATGTATTTTCTTGTCATTGTGAATTTTCCTTTACATTTTATCATGACTACGTGTGATTTCACAGGGGTGCAAAATGATATGAAAATTATGTAATGTGACATTCACCTGATGACACAGAATCATATTTTTTATTATCATGTGTGGAATTAGTGACTCATGTTTTTACATAAAAATAAAGGAACATAAAGTTCCCCAGTTTCAACAAAAGAATTTATTAAAAATAAAATAAACTTCTATTTAGCCACATTCCAGTGATTTGGTCACTCCATCTGTTTATTTACTGTTTTTATTTTGCTTTGTTTTTTAAAATTTCAAATCATACCCTGCAACACCATCACACATCTATAAACTATGAGTAATACCGTTATTAGACAAAGTCTGCATAAATGCACTTCTCTGTCATTATTATTATTATTATGGTCTGAGCAGGATAGTCATAACCCCTCAGAGCAAGAATCAACTTTAAATCATCATCATCATTTATTTATTTATAAAGCACTTTAAAAACACGCTAGGTTGACCAAAGTGCTGTACAAGGCAAGTCAACTACAACATAGCAAAACAAGATAAAAAAGAAAAACAATACAGTAAAGTAATAAAAGGTAGATAAAATAATAAAATAATCAAAATCAGTTACCCACAGAGTTAAAAGCCAGGGAATAAAAGTAAGTTTTAAGTCTGGACTTAAAAACTGGCACTGATGTAGCTTGTCTGATATGAAGAGGAAGGTTATTCCAGAGCACCGGAGCCGCGACAGAGAAGGCTTGGTCTCCTCTAAGTTTCAGTAGTGACTTGGGACTAGTCCATTGACTGTAGCACAACAATGTTCACATTTCAAACAGTGATACTCAACATATGACCCGCGGCCCACACGCGGCCTGCCGACTTCCTAATTCAGAGAGAGGGGACGCGGATTAACTGTGTACCGTTCTTCCTCACAGTTCTAAGTATCAGACACAACAATGAATAATCCACAGCTGACTCTCTTTAGCAGGTCAAAGGTCACAGCACACAGCAATCTGTGAAACAAAAACAGTTTGGAACAGGAATTATTGCACATTTACACACTGACATTGCTGCACGGCATGCTGGGTAATGCTAGCTGGTCAGGTATGGGTGTGCTAACGGCTGTGAGAGGCTCTGTGGCTGCAGAACACTGAAGAAGAGAAAAGAGAGATGGAGGATGAAGAAAAGAGGCAGAGATAAAGCAGAAGTTTAGCTCCAGAGAGGAGCTGTGTCTGCTGATTGGAAGCTTCTGTGTGGGCGGGGCTCAGGCAGCTCCGCCCACACAGTGACAGTGAAGCAGGTGAAGAGTAATAAATAAAGACTTTAACAGCAGACAGGATTTCATCAGCTGATGTACAAACATGTAGCATGATGGTGGCAGCTACAGAAACAGGTCCATACAGACTGAAGCGTGTCTCCATTCCTTTGCATATTCCATATTTTATACTGAGAGTTTCCAGAAGAGCAAACATCAAACATGCCTCCAAACATGTGACGAGTCAGACTGACATCATTTCTACAGAGAACAGTGTGAGCTCTCAGCAGGTCACTTCAATAAGAAGGACAAACAGTGCAGCAGGAAGGACTAAACCCACTAACAGTCTGATATCCCCGTGTTCCTGTTGTTCTACAGCATCATCATTAATGCTGCTCCACCACCATCACTGCAGCTGACCAATCAGCTTCTGTGACGTCATG
>VURO01046088.1:0-10015 GCA_015108175.1 Pelvicachromis taeniatus | reverse complement strand
AATTATACTTTTCACTGACAACAGAAACAGTACCGTAAATTCCGGACTATAAGCCGCTACTTTTTGAACAAGCTTAGAACCCTGTGGCTTATTGTCTGGTGCGGCTTTTCTAAGCCTTTTTCATGATTTTTGTGACATCGTAAGATGATTTGTTTTGGTTTGTTCCGCCATTTTGCCTGGCGGAAAGGCATGTGATCAGACACGGAAAAGAGTGATATGTTGGTCACATGTCCGTCCGCCAACCAAAGTAGTGCCGTACGAATTAGCACGAGACTAGATTAGCAAGCTGGCTCTGGCTGGCCCTGTACCCATATCTGCAGCAGGTCTCCAAGGTGAACAGCCTCTGGCATGTTAGAACAAGGCAGCTAAGGGAAGTCGGCAAGTCAGATCCATAACTTCAGGATAAGGATTGGCTCTAAGGGCTGGGTCGGTCGGGCGGCGGTGCGCGGCCCACTTTGCGGGGCTCTTCCGAGGCTTGTGGAGCAGTCGCTCCGTTGCCCTCCACCTGCAAGGCGAGCCGTGCACCGCCGCTACTAGCCCGCTAGCGCTACTAGCCCGCTAGCGCTACTAGCCCGCTAGCGCTACTAGCCCGCTAGCGCACCTGCGGCTTTTAGTCTGGTGCGACTAATGTATGAACAAAATATGATTTTTTCATAATTTCAAGTTGTGCGGCTAATATTCAGGTGCGCTTTGTAGCGCGGTACTCTGTTATTAGACTCAATTGGCTTCTATCAGCATGTAAAAGAACCGACCCACCACTTTAATCACACTCTAGATCTTGTTTTAACATATGGATTAGAAACTGAACATTTGACAGTGGTTCCTGAAAACCCTCTCTTGTCTGATCATTTCATGATAACGTTTAAATTTACAGTAATTGATTACACAGCAGTAGGGAGTAGACTTCATCACAGTAGATGTCTTTCTGAAAGTGCTGTAGCTGAGTTTAAGAATATAATCCTCCCACTGTTATCATCTTCAATGCCCTGTACCAACACAGAGCAGAGCAGCTACCTGAACACTACTCCAACAGAGGTTGAATATCTTGTGAATAATTTTACCTCTGGATACTGTAGCTCCTGTGAAAAAGAGAACCTCAAATCAGAAGTACTTTAATCCCTGGTATAACTCTCAACCTGGAAAAATAATTTGCTTTATATAAAAGTTACTATTCATCATTAATTGAAGAAAAAAAGAACAACCCTATCAAAAAGTCAGAGCACTGTTGAGCCAACCATTCCTTTAATGTTAACCAAACTTCATAAAATTGTTATGGAAAATTTAACAATAACCTGCAACACATCCAGTGAGCTTGGTTTGAAATGGGTTTAATAAACACATTACAATATCCCGGCCAAACACTAGGGTGATCTCTGACCATGGCCACCGCCCTCACATCGTATATACCCACACAGACAAAGACATTCCTTAACTCTTACATGTTATCCCATCACACAGGGGGGTCTATACCTTCAGCACCATCCTTAAAACCTTAGTCTTTTAAGGATGGTGCTGAAGGTATAGACCCCCCTGTGTGATGGGCTAACATATACGAGTTAAGAGTTTACACACTGAGGTTAATTATGGAGTTCCACAGGGTTCAGTGTTAGGACCAATTCTATTTACATTATATATGCTTCCCTTAGGCAGTATCATCAGAAAGCATAGCATACATTTTCACTGCTATGCAGATGACACCCAACTTTATCTATCCATGAAGCCAGATAACACACACCAGTTAGTTAAACTGCAGGAATGTCTTAAAGAATGATGAAAGGTGGGTAAATTCAGATCAAACTGAGGTTATTGTACTCGGCCCTGAACATCTTAGAAATATGGGATCTAACCAGATTCTTACTCTGGATGGCATTACCTTGGCCTCCAGTAACACATTTTTGACCAGGATATGTCCTTCAATGCACATATTAAACAAATATATACGACTGCTTTGTACCATTTTGTGCAGTATCTCAACAATTGGAAATATCTTGTCTCAGAGTGAAAAACTAGTTCATGCATTTATTACTTCTAGGCTGGACGACTGTAATTCATTATTATCAGGATGTCCTAAAAACTCTCTGAAAAGCCTTCAGTTACTCCAAAATGCTGCAGCCAGAGTCCTGACAGGGACTGGAAAGAGAGAGCAGGTTTCTCCTATATTAACTTCCCTTCATTGGATTCCTGTTAAATCCAGAATTGAATTCAAAATCCCGCTTCTCACACACAAGTTGAATAAGCAAGCATCATCTGATCTTAATGACCTTATAGTACCTTATCACCCCATTAAAACACGTCGTTCTCTGGCTCTCTTCCATAGCATGTCTTTTGCACAATCTTCCTCCCCTCAAACCATCTGGTCGCAGCAGATGGCCCCGCCCCTCCCTGAGCTTTGGTTCTGCTGAAGGTTTCTTCCTGTTAAAAGGGAGTTTTAATTTCCTACTGTTGCCAAATTGCTTGTTCATAGGGGGTCATATGATTGTTGGGTTTTTCTCCATATGTGTTATTGTAGGATCTAACTTACAATATAAAGCACCTTGTGGTGACTATTGTTGTGATTTGGCGCTGTATAAATAAACTGAATTATGCTAAATTAACTGGACTTGAAATCAGTGGTAACAAGTTTTATGGAAGGATGGTTGAAAATAAACATTTTTGTTTCAAATTGTTACTGCTGTACATGTAGAAGAGTTCAGGGGATTCTGTCAAGATTTTTTTAACCTCCAGTGTTGTTGGTGTCAAAAATGATGAAACATCTGATGATGTAATATGATGAAACAAAGTACCATTAGATTTTGATTCATCGTGCAATAATGTCTGAAAGGTGCTTGCTTGGCAGCAGTTTTTTTTTTTTTTTTCAGAATGACAGTGATTTAAACTCTGAATGCAGTGAAAACATACCATGAGAGAAAAATACACACAGTGGAAGAATGACAGAAAAATCAATTCACTTTTGCAGTTATTTTCTTGTTTTACAATATTTGAAATAACAAAAAACACAAACTTTTCAGAAAATTGCAGAAAGGTGTTTTCTCGTTTGTTTGTAGTGGGCCTCACATGAGATGACAATGCTAGCAGTTACCCACAGCTTATTTAGGTTAGAGACCGCTGCTCTATAGCATTGGTGAGTATTCAAACTGTTCAGCTGTTTAAATCACATTTTTGTTTTCAAAGATGCCCTGTATGATGATGATGACGATGCAAACCTTGGTTTTCAGTTCACCCCACAGATTTTCGATGGGATTCAAATCAGGGCTTTGTGCAGGCTAGTCAGTAATGTTCACTTTAGTTTTTTTCACCAGTAGTGACATATGTTTGATTCAATTCAATTCACTTTAATTTATATACCACCAAGTACCAGCAAAGGTGTGTGTTGTTTTTGTTGTTGTTGTTTTTTAGAAAAGTTGGCAAGTACGCTGTTGCACGTTGAAAGATGACTTGAGGTGCCCTTAAATGTACAGGAGATGATTTAGATAGGAATCACTTGGAGCTGCATTTGCATTCAAGAAGGATATTAAAAGGCATTATTGAGATCCATGTACAATAAGGACAAACATGTCATTTTTCATCGTCTCATTGTGTAGAGAATTACATTTCTTTAGCGCGATTAGACGGTCATCATTTACAAATATTCAGATTATGCAATTTGTGTCCAGTGGGCATTTCTGATTGTAGTATGATTGTAGAAAATGTGTTCATAAATAGACTAAAACCTGATAATTGGCATTTTAATACGGATTTTAAAAAATGATGGTTGTTTTATAAAAGGATTTTCTTTTTTTGGACTCAATGGAGAAGTATGAAATCAGTTTAGTTCCTTGCAGCAATGGCAGGATGTTGGTTAAATAAAAGCTCAGCACTTCTGTAAATACACACATAATCACTGATACAGTGGATCTTCAAAATCTCCGTGTCCACAGGAGATCAAGGCCATTTTCAAGTCACACAAAAGTAAAAAATAAACTGTGTTGTCCGATCTGCTGGGCTCAGAGCACAGGGAGCTCTAACATGGATGCTCCCGCTCAGTTTTTCTTTAGTTCAGGGAAGAAAAATGACAAAATCGCCTTTTTCATTGTATTCATGTATAAAAAAGTGGACTGGACCCACTTTATTATGAAAAAGAGCTGTAGATTTGATTAGTTTTTCAAAGCTGTATGTCACTGAGTTTAGAGACGATTCCTTTATGAGTGACGACTTTGTTAATTACTTGCCAGAATGTCCAGAGCAGGAGAACATTGTCTGGGAGCACACCTTAACCCTGCGAGAACTGCAGCAGGGATTATAAGTACAGAAAATTGTAACGCTCCAGGAATAGATGGCTTGCCTGTGGAATGTATGTGTTGGCTGAAGATCTGTTGGAAGTTCTCAATGACAGTGTGGCTAGGGGAGCTGTGCTCACTCAATACAGGGACAGTGTAATTGCTGACAGGGGCCTTGAAAAGTGGAGGGTAAACCCATACCCCCTCACCCTTGAAGAACGCTTGTCGTGGTTTAAGGACTTGTTTTTTATTCAGTGGGCAGATGGAGAGCACTGCAGCGCTTGTTTAATGAGGTCGATAAGAGCATCAAGGCTGGCCGGACGATTGGATTACCTTCAGGCCAAAAATCATCAAAGAGTCTGAGGTCTGAAAAAAACAAAAAAACAAAACAAATGGGAGGTTGTCTATGTGTGTGAAAGATAATGCTATTATATGTGTTATTTTAAAAAACACACACTGTATGGGTTTCTTTTACAGACAGCATCATTCAGACCCCACCGCCTCCTCCCCCACCGCCTCCTCCCCCAACGCCTCCTCCCCCAACGCCTCCTCCCCCAACGCCTCCTCCCCCACCGCCTCCTCCCCCACCTCCACAGGACGTGTAGGACACAACTGGATCGAATCTGTCTGAGGAAACAGTAACCAACATTAAACTCGCAACCCTCCACCTGCTGTCGATTTTCCTAATTAAATATCGATATGAGATATGTTATGGATGTGAAGCTCGTTACAACACAGTAGTTTGAAATCCCAGAGTTTTTCTATGACACCCACTACGATGAGCTGATGAAAAGACTCTGGACGGACCGATTCATCCCATCCATCCACCTGTTTGTGTGCTCATACAACATCTGTGAGGCTAAAGCACAAGTCCCAGTCTTTTCATCAGCTCATCATAGTGGGTGTCATGGAAAAACTCTGGGATTTCAAACAAACAGCTGTGTTGTAACGAGCTTCACATCCAAAACATATCTCCTGTCCATACTCATTCAGCACAATGGACAGCAGGTTACGAGTTTAATGCTGGTTACTGTTTCCTCAGACAGATTCGATCCAATTGTGTCCTGCAAGCTTTGTCAGGTGGGGGGGTGTGGGGGGGGGTCTTAATTATCAGTGCTGGAAGGGGAGATGTTGTCTGTAAAAGACAATAACATGTATAATACCATTATCTTTCACAACCTACCATTTGTTTTAGTTTTTTTTTTTCTTTTTTTTTTCAGTCCTCAGACTTTTTGAGGATTTTTGGCCTGAAGGTAAACCAATCAGCCGCAAGCTGATCATATACCAAACGTCTCCTAATATTCTCATAAGAGTTGACCGTGTCTCTCTTGGTGGACTTATCGACCTCATGGACAAGCGCTGCAGTGCTCTCCAGTCTGTCTCTGAATAAGAAACAAGTCCTTAAACCATGACGAGTGTTCCTCAAGGGTGAGGGGGTCGTTTTCAAGTTTTCAAGGCCACTGTCAGCAATTACACTCTCCCTGTCTTCACATATGCTAAGAAAAATAAAGTCATCCCCAGGATGATTGAAACGGCTCCTACACAATAGAGATGTGGTCCTGTCGGACTGACCCACTGTGAAACATAAAGCATCTCCGGGATCCCTGCCTGGTCCACATCTGGGGAGATGACTGTGCGACACAGCTTCCAGTTTTTGATAGACATGGAGTGTGTGCTCAACTTCCCAAAGCTCCCCCTCACCAGAATCTACACACAGGATCACTTTTCCATCATTGTCAGCATCAAGCCTACAATCCAGGAAACCTCCAGTCTTCTTGCCAAGGAGACAGCATCTTCCATTTTGTCTCCAACAATTTCAAGCAAATGAAGTTACAGCGGTAACTCCCTTGTTCATCAGTAGCTCTGACATCATTGCCACATCATCCCAGGATGAACCTAAATGAGATGCCTGGAGGATAGGATACAATAATAGCCAATGTAAAAATGCATATGATCAGCCTCCAAAAAGTTTTACCAAACCTCAAATTACCAACTCTGACTTTGGAATCCCTGGTTCTTTTTTGGAGAATGAGAAACATCTATGAACTCCTTAGGATTTGGTGACAGTATTGTATAAGAGGTGCGTTAAGGTTCTAAACCAGGGGTCTTCACCTCCAGGCCTCGAGGGCCGGCATCCTGCAGGTTTTAGATAACACCCTGGGTCAGCACACCTGAATCAAAGGCCTAGTTCATTAGCAGGCCTCTGGAGAACTTCAAGACATGTTGAGGAGGTCGTTTGACCATTTAAATCAGCTGTGGTGGATCAAGGACGCATCGAAAACCTGCAGACCGCCGGCCCTTGAGGCCTGGAGTTGGAGACCCCTGTTCTAAACCAAGTAAAGTTAAAAGATAAAAAAGATGGAGAAGATGGCCTTGGAGAGATCATTTTAAAGTTGGTTTTGATGTGAAACCTGTATGGGTGTTGCTCTATAAGCCACCATTGACTGTTGATTTTCAGTGGCAAATTTTACATGGTATTTTTGCGGTTAATGCTTTTGTGTCCATCAATAAGCAGATAAATGTCCTTTTTATTCAGTAAGAGAAACCAGAAAGCACGAGTGTGACCAATGTACCTCCATATGCTCATTTACTTCATTTCCAACAGGTAAGCATCTAATACCTACAGTCTAGCTAAAATTAATAACAATTAAATTAATAATCCCTTCTTAGTGCTTTCCCCAAACTCCTCCTTCCATCCAATCTGACAGTACTGGTAACTGTGCATTATAAGGTTTTGGCACAGGATGCTGTTTAGTACACAGGGGCTCTCCAAGACCTGATACTCCTTAATACCTCTGCTATTAAGAACCAAATCAAACACTTCATTAAACAGCCTGAGGTCCTTTCATTGTGTAATGATATATCACTGAGTGTTTTTAGTGGACAACAGCACTAAACAGCCACCCCGGGGTGTCATCTGTCACTCCATCTTGCTAATTGTTGTCTCTGGAGAATGCTGCAGTCGTCCCATTGGTGACAAGGTGCATTAAAAATGTAGCACTGTTATCTCTGCTGGGCCATTCATTAATTTTGCATGGTTTGGAGAGGTCCCTGAAGGTCCCTGAGCAGCAGAGCTTAATGTCCACAGTAAACCTGGACCGTGGTCTTGACATCAGACAGTATAACACAAACACCTTAAAGTTCTACTAATTATGTGAATAACAGATTAAATGATTTCATGTAATGAGAAGCAGTTGGTTCACTGCAACAGTTTCATATAAAATTATTACGTAGTTTTTTTCAGCTCTACTTCTTGTACCTGTTCTGTAGTATGGCCCTTTTTCTTAGCAGACGCAGACCGTTAATCAGGAAACAAATGGTCTGAGAAGAGCCAATACTAGCCTATGTTTGTGAAGTGTCCACATGGATGCGAATACAATTTATTAAGTATCCCATTAGACTGTTGATGGACTAACTGCAGTCTTCTTCAAACAATTCTAATTTTCCATGTGTGAAGAAGTGAAAGCACAAACCAGATTTGGTCATCATTCTTTTTCCCGATGGTTCATACTGATATAAAATAGTCGCAGGGCTGCAAACTGGACTAATGAATGATAGGAACAGCATGGAAATGATGTTAAACTCTATGAATGTGGTAGCATCTTTCTTTCGACTTTCCAGTTTTTAAATAATGATTTCTCAAGAGAAAAAGCGATCCAAACCATTCCTGTTTTTAAACTTTTGCCCATATCTTGATGATATAGAGAATGGAAAGCAATTATTTTTTTGGGGGGGGGGGTAAATATAAACGGTAAAATCGTGATGAAAACAGCAAGCTCTGAAGCTGATGTATCAACAAAACAGTAACAGTCTATGGCAGACAATGTTGGTATAGCAGTATCCAAGTACATAGTCTACTGTTTCACCATGAAGATTATGCTAGCACAGACAAAAAGAGAGTGGATGTGGCGTCAGTACCATTGTGTGTTTCCTTGTCCCCCTGAAAGCCTGTATCATTTAACATATTTGGGCTAAATGTTCAAAACAACATTAATGGCCTCTCTGAGATCTGAAAAAAACTTCCAAAGAGGGTATCTATTGCACCCATCAGCAGCTCAGTCGACCTCTGACCCTCAGAGGTGTCACATTTCACATTATTTTGATGGATTATAAAGCTGCATGGCTACTCTGATGCTGAGTGATCTGGTGGAGGTCAAAAGGGTCACGAACTGTCATTTGAATACAGATCTGTGAAAGATGTCCTATGATGCCTCTTTCTTCTTGTATCAGTGATAAACGGCAGGAATTCTCTTAATGTACAACCAAATCGTTGGTTGTTACGATAACAAACATCAGTTAAATATATCATATAGGAGACACACACAGTGATGTTTGTTAAATATATCATATAGGAGACACACACAGTGATGTTTGTTAAATATATCATATAGGAGACACACACAGTGATGTTTGTTAAATATATCATATAGGAGACACACACAGTGATGTTTGAGAAGTGAAATAAAGTTTATATATTCTGTTGGTTTTGTTATAGATTCTAAAAACATAGATTCTATAAACAATTAATTTAGTGGTATTGTGTTTGAACTACTTTATGATTTCTAATATCGTAGTTCTGCTACTAGACCTGTGTGTGTTTGCAACTCATCACATTCAATCACATGCAAACCATGTGGTATGCTTACATAGCACTTAAGCCACAGATTAAACAATCATAGTTTCACATACTAAAAGTTGTTACGTCTCAAATGAAGTCACTGAAATGTTTCTATTATAAGATTTACTTTGTGTATGCCAACATGGCAAGAATTCTATGCACAACTGTAGATGGGAATGTAACACTAATGGTTTTTATGATGGCCGAATGTTAATTTAACCCCCTCCTGAATTGAGGGAGCCATTTGCTTTATGTAATTCTATCCGGTTGGCATGTTGTTGTTGTTTTTTAATAAAATGCCAACACGGTCAATGGGATTTCTTAAGCTTTCTGAGCAAATTGATTAACTCTCTGTTAGTTGTTGAACTTACTATACCACCTAAACTAATAAAGTGGTCTTGTGAGTATTTAGACTTAGATACTGTGTATATGCTTTATCTTCACTTTGATTCAATTCAATTCAATGTTATTTATATAGCGCCAAATCACAACATCAGTCGCCTCAAGGCGCTTTACATTGTAAGGTAGACCCTACAATAATACATACAGTGAAAAACCCAACAATCATATGACCCCCTATGAGCAAGCACTTTGGCAAAGGAAAAACTTTGATGGGACCCATAAGTGCATTTGTTTGCAATGATAATTTGAATACAACTCCTTATGAGGATAAATATTATAACATGTTGGCTTCTTGCTAGTTGTATGCTCTGTAACATCAGTTGCCTGACTTATGTTTATTTTTGATAGCAGAAAAACCCTCTGTCAATATACACTTCAGAATATGAATGTTAAAGTATGTTTTCTGACCTCGTTTAGGTCAGGTTTTTTTTCCGCCATCAGATACCTGATTGGTGCAGAATGGCGAGCCACCCAGCCACCGCTGCATAGCAGTAGGAGTAAGACACAAACTTAAATAATGGACTACTGGACCATAGTCTCCTCACTGGGTCCCCGGACCTAAACTTAAAAGAACTGAACTGAATTAGACGGGACTATTCCCCCCCCCCCCCCCCCCCCCCCCCCTTGGGGGGGTTTTTTTTTTTTTTTTTTTTTTTTTTTTTTTTTTTTTTTTTTTTTTTTTTTTTTTTTTTTTTTTTTTTTTTTTTTTTTTTTTTTTTTTTTTTTTTTTTTTTTTTAA
>VURO01046086.1:0-16946 GCA_015108175.1 Pelvicachromis taeniatus | reverse complement strand
GTTTTTTACCATTTCTTCCTTTTACCATCCATGATGGTAAAAGGAAGTAATGGTAAAAAGAAGTAACTTATGGGATCAACCATCCAAAGCAACAGACAGTGCACAAGAGGGGAAAAGAAGAGAGTGCAGGGAGGGTGGATGTGTCGGGGGATTTGTGACAGGAGGAGAGCAGAGTGAGTGAAAGGGAAGGTTTGCCAGATGGTAGTGAGAGAAGATTATGGGACTAACAAAAAAGACAGGAGGACCAGCTGATAATGTTAAGGTTTTCACTGAAAGTGACCAGGTTGGAAAGGATTAGGAATATATGCGTTCGTGGGACAACTCAGGCAGAGAGCTTTGGAAACAAAGTTAGAGATGGTTTGGACATGTGCAGAGGAGGGATAGGGGATATACTGGACAAAAGATGATGAATATAGAGCTGGCAGGAAGGAGAAAAGGAGGAAGACCTCAGAGAAGATTAGTGGATGTAGTGAAGGAGGGCATGCAGAGGGTGGTGTAACAGAGCAGGATGCTAGGGGCAGGGTGAGAGGGAAGCAAATGATCTGCTGTGGTGATCACAGAAGAAGATGAATACTGTTTAACACTTACAAAGCTTTACCTACATTTAAATTAATCCAATTAAATATATTTAGAGATGTAGCGGATGGTTTAATAATTCTGTTATGTGTATTATGTTACTACTGCTGGCCACGTGATGTCGCTAGATTATCGTCGGAGTCGATGTCCCATAATCCCATCCGGCTTTTGGCTTTAAACCGGAAGCGGAAGTTTCGTGTTCCTCATAATTTGAATGGCTTGTGAGTGAGTAGTGAGAGTGTTTGAGTGAGTGAGTGGGTGAATGCGTGAATGAATGATGTGTGACTGTGTCGTATCCGTGTTTCTTTTAAAAACCTACACACTGATCTTATTTGATCCGGTCTGATGTGGCTCTGCTCTCACCGGAGATGATAGGAAACGCGCTCGCGAGCCTTCGTGGCGATGTGCAGCCGGCAGAAAATTTCAGGGCCTCCACGCTCCGTGCTGTGGTTAGAGGTGATGAATTGATCAGATATACTAGCTCTGTGAGAGTTTGAGTTCATCTCAAGCTTCGCAGTGGTCAATGAGTACAGAGGCGATTCTGATCTAACCACAGCAGGAGGAACCGTGGAGGAACACGACCGAAAGAAACTGCTGTTCGTCGCGTAAGCTCGTGCTTATTTTAACGAGCTCAGACTTCTGGCTGTGGACGGGGGGTTGTTACTTTCGTTATGTTCATCCTAACATTACTTTCGTTATGTTATGAACTCTAGCCAGAGAGTTTCCTAGACCTGCAGCCAACTCAACAGCTACACTGAGTCACAGTCAAGAAATAAGATAATCCAAATCCGTAGATATGTTATCGTAAAACATTCTGGCGCAGAAATCAGTGCCTTCAATATGGAGCCGCCTCCAGGAGTTTCATTCACCATTAGGCTTTATTAATATCTCCGCATATAAACTAAATATTGTAAGTCTGCTGTAATTATCATCCAAAAAATAAAGTGATAAAACACAATTGCCAGTTTGTGTATTTATTTTATAAAATGTCTTTCTCTACGCATAGTTCTTTAATCAAGAATCAGCACTATGACCTCCTTTAAGGTACATTTCGGTTTGCCAATAATTAAACTGTATTAGTTTTGTGTTAGGTGGTTGCTCTGTCTAGTTTTAGTTATTCGTGCTGTTGTTGGGTTTAATGAAGCAGGTAACTTCATGTTTCGGATACAAGCAACGACATGGAGATGTTAATTTGAAAAAGCCCATTCACTCATTTTGACTGTAAGTAAGTCAAACATAAAACTTGAAAACTTCTCCAGAGCTTCTTTGTTTTTAGCACAAGATAACTGAGAGAACAAATGTTTACTTTTGTCGCAAATGTCTTGTGACATTTGTAGCTGCACAGTGGAGGTTCAATATTTTTTTCCACTTTCATAGTTGCATACAACTAGGTTCAGACATTCACCTGGTGCCATTTTATTCCCATCTGTTTCAATTAATTTCATGTAATCAGTGTGAAAACTCTTTTGAAGACTTTGAGTGAAAGGTGGTGCACTTCATGGGTAGAGTAAACGTTTACCAACATGCCAAAAGCCACATCAGAATCACCAATTAACACAATAAGCATGTTTTTGGATTGGTTCAAATCTAAAACCTTTATAACATTTTTCTTTCTCTCACCTGTATGAGTTCACACTAATCCATCATACTGATGCTCCCTGGACCAGTATCAGTTTGCATTTCAGGGGAAACTGGTCAACAGATGATACAATTATCTCTACCCCCCACTCACCCACATAGATAGGTATAATAGGACATAATAACATTTTAAACTCCCCATAACTGATCTAGGAACTTTTGGTCTCGGAAAGAAATCTTTATTATTAACGCTAACACAACATGCATCACCTGCACATGTTAAATTATGTTTTCGAGTATTTTCTACTCTGCTTTTATTTGTAATATAGTGTGTTATCACGTGGGAATTAAACAATGTAGGTTCATGCTGTACTTTTGTTATTGTACGGTTAAAATTAATATCTCGCGATACTCAACGTTAGCTTTGGCTCTGTCGTCGCCTTTGTGTATACACGTGATCTTCTTGGTCCAACCGGATTTCAGCAGCGACTCGGCAAAGCGCGCGAGGTGTATGTTTGCGTGTGCGTGAACGTCCCTGGTTGTCTTGTGGGTTCTCTTTTGGGGTCACCATGGCTGAACCCAGCAAACGTCAGAGGATCAGTTACATTAACAACAGCTCGCAAACTTTGAGTAAAAGCTTATCGAGCATGTTCACGGACAATCAGGGCGAAGCACTCGAGGGAGAGGGTCGATTTGTGGAAGGATCCATACTTCGGATCGCCATGAAGAACTTCCTGTAAGTTGCTGCTCCTCGGTTGTCAGTAGTCTGTAAACCGAAACCGCCGAAACACCTGGAATGGGGCAGGATTTACCTGCTGATAGCTACAGCCCGAGGACCTAGATAGCATATACGCTAACATTTTTTCCACCAGTTTGCGCTTAAATTGGTGGTTAAACCCTGAGCTCTGTAAACACGAGCAGGTTGTAGACCCATTGAGGGAAGCTGCTACAGGCCGACTATATGGTCCAGCAGCTAAAGTTAAGTCCAACTGACGTATTTTAGTGAGTTTTCCTATCTAATTGTACGACTTCAAGGCGGGTGTTAAAATAGACTCAATATATTAAGGTGAGGGTTCCCCATGATGACTTATTATGTCTGTTTCCATAGCTTTATACTTCAGAGGGATGATCATCACAAGCAGCTCCAGCTTAAAGCCAAGTGCCAAATCCACCCAGTCCATAAAAATCCCGTACCTTCAGTCTTATCAGTTCTGTATTAAAAAACATGACTTAAAACCTCTGGCAGTGGAGCGAGTTACATGCAGTCTTTTTGCAGTTTTTCAGTCTGTTTCTAAACCATGTTCACACTCAAGAGATGATAAGGAGATATTGATAATCTATTCAGGGTCTTTTCCACTCAGAAAACTGATCAAGAGTCAGTGCTGGAGTAAATTCTCATCTTACTGCTATACATACCTGCCTCTAAGTTTTTCTTCATCATTCATTGTAAATATTCATTGTTATACAGACTATTCTACATTTATTAACTAGTTAATCTGTAACACATATTTGTATTATTGTCAACCAGCTTCCAAGGTTGCAATAACTGTGCAGGGATAAGAGTGGTCGTAAATAGCTGTTTCACTGTGAGTCTGCCTGTCACAAGTGTTTAAGCAGTATGACCAAATGAACAGGTACTGTATGTATGAAACTTCAGGTCTCACTAACAGTCAGCCATTTAAAGTGTAAGATGGTAGTATTGCCCTTTAAGGATTACCATGTTTATTTGTGCTGTTAGTGTAGATTGCAGTTATTTTAGGCAAGATGGACCATCTTTGCTCTAAAACACTGCAGGAAACTCCTCAATGTCTACCTTGTACTTACAGGACGTACGACTACTCTGTGGTGTATCCTGGACCTAATCTCAACATGATTGTCGGGGCAAATGGAACTGGAAAGTCCAGCATTGTGTGTGCCATCTGTCTGTGTCTTGCTGGCAAGACAGCTGTTCTTGGCAGAGGTGATAAGGTAAGCCACAGAGCAACACAAGTCATTGGTTGATGCACTCTAAATTAATTTCAGATTTGTTTTCTTTTTAAAAGACCAGCAAATAAACATAACGTTAGTAGACTGGAAGGCAGGCTGTAGCTGGTGATAAGCATGCCTCCATGGAAATCTTTCATTGCCCTCTTGCAGTGCCTCTGCTGTTGTTTCTTATCTCCCTGCTGCCCCTTTATCAGTCAAAATATGATACTTTGAATTGAGCTCACATAGCAGATGTTGCATTTGTTGATGATGATCACTGAATGTTGTTTTGTTTTTTTATAGGTTGGGCTCTATGTCAAGCGTGGTTGCAAAAAAGGCCACGTTGAGCTCGAACTGTAAGTTATGTGAAGTGCATCGCACAAGCTACGTTACTCTACTGTTTTCAGAAATTCCTCGTGAATCTTTTCAGACGAGAAGTTTCAATTGCAAAAATGAAATGACAATTTGCCAGAAATTGTTTCATCACCTGCATTATGATGTTCAGCACAGTTATGTGACTCTAAACGCTACCCTTTGTTTTTGTTATTGAAGGTACAAAAGAGGTGGTAATGTAGTGATTTTCAGAGAGATCCATGCAGAGAACAATCAGTCTCTGTGGATGTTGAATGATCGGCAATGCAACCAGAAGGCTGTGGAAGAGGAAGTCAAAGCTCTGCGCATCCAAGTCAGCAACCTCTGTCAGTTTCTACCTCAGGTATGATTGTGTCAGTGCAACATAATCCTGCACAGATGCCAAAATGTGATGTTTTTATTACTGTTTTAGTGGCTTTTTTTTGCCCATGCAGGAAAAAGTCGGTGAGTTTGCCAAAATGTCCAAAATAGAGTTGTTGGAAGCAACTGAGAAGTCAGTGGGCCCACCAGAGATGTATGAATACCACTGTGAGCTAAAAAACTTCCGCAACAAAGAACGAGAACTGGAGGTAAGCTCAAAGCCAATGATCCAACAGGCAAAGTCTGATGTGGTAGGAAAAAAAAAACCCTGTTCATTTTGTAAGTTTCCATCCTCTTAAAGACATGTAAAGGCAACGTGGCCGGCTCTTTGCTTCTCTTTAGAATGTTGTGAAGGAGAAAGCAAGCTTCTTGGAGAAAGCCAAGCTGCGAAATGAAAGGAATAAACACGATGTGAACCGTTACTATGAAAAAAAGAGGCATCTGGATGTAATTGAGTTGCTCGAGAAGAAGAAACCATGGGTGGTGAGTGTTTGAGTGTAAGCAAGAGAAATGAGCACAGCGCACACGGGGAGTGAGAAACTGAAATAATTATGTAAGCTGTTTCTGTTTCCTTGTGATATTAGGAGTACGAGACCACCCGTAAGGAACTTGAGGGTGTGAAGAAGGAGCGCGACGAGGCCAAAAAACAGCTTTCCAGCCTAAAGCATACCCAGGCACCCATGGTGAAGAAGATCCAACAGATTGACGAGCAGCTGAAGCCAACTGAGGCGCAGATAAAGGCTAAGGTGACAAATCAAAGGCTGGTACTCTGTAACAGGTGCAGTGTCACGGGCAGATGCGGTGATGCGTTGTTTTTTGGAGTACAGGAACTCTGAATTAGAGACTGTAAAATAAGTTCATATTACAATTTCAGTTCACAAGTCCTTTAAATATTAGGTTTAACATTGCAAGTCAGAGAGCCATTATATCATCTAATGTTATGATGATGGTGAAAGATAAGGTGGTTGTCTTTTAGACTGCTGCCATTAAGGAAGCCTCCCTGAAGTGCAAACAGAAACAAGATCAGCTGGATCGAAAAAACAAAGAGGTGAAGCTGTGCTTTTTTGTTTGTTTGTTTGTTTTACATTTGGTGCAGAATAAATTAATAATTCATTGTGCTTCTTATATCTTTATACTTAATTGACGTAAAGCAGACTTTTGTTAATACACGACTGCTCTCTCCACTCTTCTCTGCAGATTGACGATATTAAACAAAAATTCAGGCTTAAGCAGATGGAGGAGGAAGACCACCAGAAGCGAATCACCAACACCAGAAGAACCATCGAAGACCTGAAAGCGGAGCTTGCCAAAGTTGGCGACCAGCCGGATGTGACCCCGCGCATCAACGCCGTCAACTCTGATCTGAGGCGCATTCAGGAGGAGAGGGCCAAGATCGAAGGGGAGAAGGGCGACCTGCGCAGGGAGAAGGACAACCTTTGTGCTGAATCCAGAAGTACGTGTCCCACAAACAATTTGCATAAATAAGGATGTCTTTTTTGTGCACATTTTAGTGACAAAAGCACATTATATACACATTCTGTTTTCTTTGCCAGTGTTGGAGAAGAAGCTCAATGACATGAACAACATGATGAATGCCAAAGAGGAGAAGCTGCGAGGACGCCACAGGGACACACACGCTGCCCTCCAGTGGCTCAGACAGAACAAGCAATTGTTTCATGGAAACGTCCACGAGCCCATGATGCTGGTGGTGAGTTTCACTGAACCGTGTCAGGACGTGCTGCACTTTGACCGCTCTCTGTAGCATTTACAGGCTATGCAGGTGTTTCATGAATGGTTCAGTTGTAAGTGTGGTCATGTGTTTTCAACAGCCCTAAATTATAGAAGTGGAAAAAAACTCAGAAAACTCACGAGATCAGGTTCTGACTCAACAAACAACTCATATCTGAAAACATTTAAAGCGTTTTGTTTAGATCAGATATGCGGATTTTCTTCTTTCTCTGTTTTAATGATGAATTTCAGTCATGTTTCTGTTTTCCAGACACTTATAAAATAATCATATACTGCTTATAAATGGTAAAAGAAGGATGGGTGATATAGCCTCAAAATTATATCATGATATTTCACGGATGATATTGAAAAACACGGAATAATGTTCTATCAGTGATTGCAGCTTGCAGGCAGCAGAATTTATTAATATAAGCAAAATGAAATATATTTTCCTTTCTTCTTTTCCAACAAGCTGCTATCTGTCAGACTACCTGCTTCAGAGCATAACTATTGCCACAAGGTGCCAGCAGCATTATTGTGCAATAGTAGGGACACAGCATTATCTACAGTGACACTTAAGTGCCAAAGTATCCTAGGTGGTGCTTTGCCTGAAACATTTTTAAACGCTATTTGTAGTTTTCTGATAAGAGACAAAAACAATAAAAATGTTCCCCACACCCAGCCCCCGAGATTACAGCTACAAGAGACAAAGAAAAAGGAAACCACTCTAGGGTGGATATTCATCAGACAAACGTAGTACACATGAATGTGGTGGGGTTCTCCTTTACTCACAATCAGTTTAAATGTACCACAATACATGGCCTCGAAAGTGTTCTCTCCCATATTCTGTTCAAGGATTGGTAGCGCCAAAACACGTGAGCTAGAGTAGCTGGGCCTTGATGACAGGGTAAGCATGTTGGCTAACAATAGTGTGTGTGTTTATCATTTGAATATTGTAAACAAGGCGGTGCTTTAAACTGACTCAGGCACTATTTAATGCAAAAGAGGAAGAATGAACACGTCCTATTCAGTGTTTAGATCTAAAATTATTATTAACAGTGTTTAGGTCTAAAATGGGATTCCAGTTATGGTGTAAGTTATAATGTAGTTCTGACACAGAAGTATAATTCAAGTGTAACTTGCAAAGTTTGCATAGTTTCTCCACGTGTACCTGTTTCTACTCAAAAGCGAGTGTTTGCCTAAAGTGGTGAAACAAGTTTCTTTCCACCTTGAGTGTTTCTTAGTGTTGTGCTTTGTTGGAGGTTGTTGTAGTAGCTCCTTTTTTAGCTTCTGACTCACCATCAGAGACTATCTGGCAGAGTTGCATGATGTGTGATGAGACACTTATCTTTTTTTCAATTTTTTATTCCACAGATCAATGTGAAGGATCACCGCTATGCTAAGTATGTGGAGAACCACATCTCATTCCACGACCTGCGCGCGTTTGTTTTCCAGAGGAAGGACGACATGGAGAAGTTTATGATTGAGGTCAGAGTGCTGCACGGTGCCGATGTCGCCTGGTTGGAGGAAAATATTTCATCCGATTAGAAATTTTAGTGAAGCTAAAGATGAGCTTGATCTGTGTTGACCCTCAGGTCCGTGACAAGATGAACTTGAAGGTAAACTCCATCTGTTCTCCGGATGAGTCATGTTCTAAGCGACCGCCATCCCGAAATATTGAGTCCCTGAGGTGAGAGACAATAAATTTTGTTCAATTTAAAAAAAAAAAATCAATCAAGTTTTATTTATTTATTTATTTATAATCCTTATGTATCCGTGCATCTGTTGCATATTTTTACTGCTTCTTCCTATCTTTCAGGCGTTTTGGGTTCTTCACCTACCTCCGAGAGATGTTTGACGCCCCCGATGAGGTCATGAGTTACCTCTGTCACCAGTACAGGGTGCACGACGTGCCGGTGGGCAATGAGCGAACCAAATCCATGATTAAAACGGTACGCTTGTCTTCTCATGTTATTCAAAACAACAAAAAGAGGCGAATATTGTTCAACGTATAATCTCTTCTCTCAGTGAGGCTTGCAAAATGAAATGAGAAGAGATGCATTTAGAGTAAAAAAACAAAACAAAACAAAGAAAAGCTTCTTAATATAAACTAATAAAACCCTACATTGTTCTCCTCAACATCAAAATCTGCTGAGAGTCGGTCGCTTTTAACTTTGGTTGTATTTATCGTTTTGGTGGTGGAAAGATTTTGACACTGACCTGGATTTGTCTTCATCAGGTGATTGAGGAGCCCTACCTCAAGGTGCTGTACACAACAGAGGAGAGGTACACTGTCAAAAGGTCCTTTTACTCTAACAAGATAAGCACCAGCAACTCTGCGGTGCACCCTTCCCAGTACCTCACCATCACTGTAGATGCTGAAGAGAAACGGCAGCTGGAGCAGCAGATGAAGGTGAGAAACAGTCATGTGAAGAGAGCTGGAACGACAGCAGCACCTTGAGACATTTCAGTATATTATATTGCTTAAAGTCCGTGTTAAACAGTAATAAATGTGCGCTTTGAGTTTTTCATGTAACAGAAAAATGTGCTTTAAACCACTCAAGGATTGACAAAATTCACCAAGTGTATAAGATTAGGTTTTAAAATTCTTAATAAATGTGCTCTGAAACACTGAGGGGCATGTCCATATTGAGGGGGTTGATTGCTTGAATGTTAGGCAATTTGGACAATGCTGGGCAGGCAAAATGAGCCGGGTTTGTTTTAAGGGGGAAATTACCAAAAAGCCTTCATGCAAAACTGATGAAAAAAAGTTTTGTGTGTAACTGCACACTTTAGTAAAACATAGCTTACCTACTTTTCACTTGTTTTCTGCAAACTTTTATTTAACACATGCTTCACTCTCCTCTGTGACCAGTCCTGTGAGTCAAAGCTGCGAGACATCGACGAGCGGATGAAGGCCTTGCAGAAGGAAGCTGTCGCACTGGACCGCCGTGACAATGAGCTGTTGGCAGAGAAGAAGCGTCTCTGCGAACTAAAGGGGAAAAAACGACAACTGGAGCAGAAAATCAGTACCAAACAGGACAGGTAAGCTTCCTTTAAAGGGACAAAATGCTTAACAATGACTTTTGTCATATGTCTTAAATGATCTCTTTACAGAGGCATTAGCTTGGTTATTAGATTTCTGTGTCTTCCTCTGTGTTTAGTCTGAAGCAGATGGAGCAGAATGTTATTGACCTGAAAAAGATTGAGGAGGAGACTAAAGAGAAAATTGCAGCTGTAAATTCGCAGAAAGTGACCATAGTGACTGCATTCATGGTCCAAATAAAGGTATGAGGAAGTGAACCTGACTGCATTGGTCATGTAGTTGTGAATTGCAGCTACCCCCTCTCTGTTTTTATATTATCTTTATAGCAGATATTATTGAAAACATCTACGATTTAATAATTTGTCAGTGAAAACAATTTCTGGTACTTTGATTATAAATTTTAAAACGTGCAGCTTTTTTCCCCTGATGTAGCATTAAAGTGCAGAACTGTCTCTTTGTTATTTTGTATTCACTTGTCTGCATGATCTGCAGCTGAGAGCTAAGCTGACGATGGAGAAGGTGCATCTGGCTTTGGAGACGGTGGGGCTGATGGCAGAGAAGAACAAGCTGGAGAATGACTGCAGAGAAGGTGCCTCCGTGCTGAGGACCACTGATGTAAGTAATTAGGTGGAGTCATACTGTCATAGATACAGGACAGGGTTGAGAGCTTGCTCTTCATTGAGGATCAGGAGGTTTTGTATCGCAGGTTTATGCTTGCTTGTCATGTTTTGTTTTTTTGTTTTTTTGAAGCAAAAATGCAGCCGTCTGGAGCAGAGAAAGGTGCAGCTGACAGACCAGTGCAAAGGCCTGTTGAAGAGAGCAAAGGCGATCTGTAAGATGCAGCCTGATCAGTCGTTACCTGAAGACCTGCGTAATGTGAGTGTTCTTCAGTTTTATTGGTGAATATGTGAACGAGACTTGCACTTCCATTCACCCTGCGTAAAATATTACCCTTATAATATATTTGAATCTCTGCAGTGAAGCTTCCTGGAGCCTAAAATTCAAATGAAGTCGTTCACAGCTCTTTATGTTGTTGTTAAATCAGGCTTTCAGCAAGCTCCCCGACACACTGGATGAGGTCGATGCCATGCTGAATGAGGAGCGCTCCAGAGCCGAGTGCTTCACCGGCCTCAGTGAAAATGTAAGGACGCGTGGAAATCAGGTTTTCATTTATGCTGTGGGACTTCTGTCTTCAAAATGTTTGTAACTTAATAAGAAAGCAGTTTGGAAATGTTAATGAGCATGCATTAGAGCAGGGTTGTCAAACTCATTTTACACAGTGGGCCACAGCAGATTCTTTGCTGGGCCGATTCTGACCCCCGGGCCTTATGTTTTACACCCCTGCATTAGAACTTAGAAATGCCCTTTTGTTCAGACAAACAGTCTTATTTTTACTCAACAGTTTATTCCTTTGGTGTTCTTGTTTGAAATATTGGATATAAATATATACAATTACTGAAATATTCATCCTGACAACTGCCTTGACTTGAAAGGTTGTCGAAGAGTACAACAGGAGAGAGCAGGAGATTAAACAGATGGAGAAAGAGCTGGAAGAAAAGAGCAACGCCCTGAATGCGTACCGACAGAACATATCTGAGGTGAGTGATTACTGGGTCTCACAGAAATTGTCCAGATTATCATTTGTTGTGTGACAGAATGGCTCTTGGGGTGTAATGATGTGTATATTTGGACTTTTTTTCACAGGCTAAGGAACGCTGGCTTAATCCTCTGAAACATCTGGTTGAACAGATAAATGAGAAGTTCAGTGCTTTCTTTCGCTCCATGCAGTGTGCAGGAGAAGTTGATCTGCATTCAGAGAATGAGGTAATCGCAGAGTCGCACCACACTGCAGAGCTGATGTCTCAGGGTAAAAGGGTTATTTTGGTAGAGGTCTTTCTTCAATCATCTTCACCCACTTATGACTGAGCACAAGTTCCTTGACAGCTGAATTTTGTATAAACGTGGTAGTCTGTTTAACACTGAGTGAAATATTAAATTCTGTATCCGTATTTTTAACGGATGCATCAAATTGAAAATTAAAAGGGCTGCCATGTTATTTTTCACATCATATTTCTTTATAATTCAGTATGAATTTAGTTTTACTGAATATATTAGTGTTCCCTCTAAAATACAATAATTTAACTTAAATTGTCAAGTTTATCACTGGCAGGACAATTATCTTTCATGAGGTTGTGCTCACACGCATAATTCAGTAGATTTATTGATGATTAAACTTATGATGGATTTTATGAGCCTTTTTTGTGAGCAGATAAAATTTTTTACGAGTGTCTTTAGAAACTAAGAGAATACTTGGTCTTCCCACTGCAGGAGGAGTACGATAAGTACGGGATCCGCATCCGGGTGAAGTTTCACGCCACCACCCAGCTCCACGAGCTGACGCCTTACCATCAGAGTGGAGGAGAGCGCAGCGTCTCCACCATGCTTTACCTCATGGCCTTGCAGGAGCTCAACCGCTGTCCCTTCAGAGTGGTGGATGAAATCAATCAGGTAGTTCTTACACACTGACTCAACAGTGCAACCGTAACAAAGGTGCACATGAGTTATGGGTACTGTAATTATTATGGAAAACCAGGTACGAGTTCCTCTATAATGTCATGATTTGTGGTCACATTTTTTTTTTCTTATTCCTGCACACGTTTATGTGCAAACCACTTCACACAGACAGATTTGAAAAGACCAGAGCTTATGTGCTGCTGCTTTCATGAAATTAACATTTTAACAACTTTAATAAATAGAACTCAGATCACGCTGACAGGCATTCACACAACAGTAGTCGTCAGTTGCCTATATTAAAGAGTTTGAGCCCACCGGTTTCTTTATGCAGGGAATGGATCCTGTAAATGAAAGAAGAGTCTTTGACATTGTGGTCCGCACAGCCTGCAAAGAGACAACATCCCAGTACTTCTTCATAACACCTAAAGTAAGTGTTTTGAGTTCATGCAGACTGCCAGACTTATCTGAAAGTCCCAGTGCTACCAAGCAGCTGTTTATGTGCCACTTTATGCTAAAGAGTCAGACTGTTTGGACAAAAGTATTGGGCTGCATCGCTTCGTCTGTGACTCAGATTGCCACAGGTATATAAAATCAAGCACTAACATTAACTAACATTTGTAAAAGAGCTCACTGTATTCAGCTATGGCGCTATATTAGTATGCCACCAAATTTCAACTGTAATGGGTATTTAGGTACCACAGCCATGAAGTGGTAGACCACTTGCAGTTTCATAGCAGGTTTACCCATAATGCTGTCACCAACACTCTGCTGAATCAGTAACCCCAGCGCTCCAAATCTCCTCTGACATTAACATCAGCATGAAAACTGTGGACTGGGAGCTTCCTGACTGAGCAGTTCATTTATGCCTGTTACTATTGTCCATATAGTGTATCTCCCTGAAAGTTTGGTATCTTGAAAATGAGTTTTAAGGAAAATAAATATGAATGTTGGACTGAAAAAATAATAATGTTGCTCTCCCAACAGCTTGTCATGTAAACATGCGATTGTTGGCTAATAGGTTTTTTATCTTATTTAATCTTGAAATGTTGTTTTTTGCTGTTGTTTTATATGAATGCATAACAGCCCAGTGCTCTTAATTTATTCCTGTGTTTGTCTACAGCTGCTTCAGAATCTTACTTATGCCGAGGAGATGACCATCCTTTGCGTCCATAATGGCCCTCACATGCTCTCCCCCAACCAATGGGATGAGAAGGCTTTCGTCAGACGCTGTATTGAAAGAAAAGCCAGGGCATGAGCCCTCTGGATTGACCTGTTCTCCTTGAAACTAGTTTTTAAAAAAACCCAAAAGTCAAGATTGTGTTCATCGTTTTTATAAAGAATTAGTGTGTGGATGTTGTGACTTAATGTTCAGAATTCTTAATGCTGCCGTTTTCGCAGTTTTTGTTTTGTTTTAATTGGATTGGGCATGTGTAAATGAGATTTAGAGAAAAGTATACGTAATCAGCATCATCCGTTTTCATCATTTGCACATCTTATTTATGCAGCAATATCTTGTGTCATGTGTGTCTTTAACAGTTTGCTCATGTTTTTATATTTGAATAAAATGTTCTGCCGTTTCTCTTCTACACGGATTGTTAATTCTTACTTTAATGAAAAACACAAACAGAATAAAGAAGCACTGAAAGAACTCCTTTATTTTCAGGGCCAACGTCAGCAGTTAGAGATGTTAGCGCATGAATCTTCATACTGAGCTGATGTTCTTGTGCTTTGTGAAGCAGCCCCACCTTGAAGAAGCCTGTGAAGCAAAGATAAGTGCATTGTGTTTGTATTAGGACACACCTGACTCCAGACAAAGGCACACTACTCTCGGGGTCTGTGGATTTGGGTTGGAGTCGCAGTATTAGAAGTATTTGGTTTCTCTGAGCTGATGTTACATTTGTGATTGATTTCACCAAGCTTTACCTGTGTGTCAGCTGATGCGAATGGAGTGCCTGTCTTTGTCGATCCACAACTATGATTCCATTTTCTGCTTCCTCTATCATGAAGTTCGCTCCTCTCCTGTAAATGAATATACAAATTATGTTAACACAGTTTTAACTATCTGACGCACCACTTCTAACACATCACAAACACCCGCCTGTGGTCATCGGAGATGGTCTCCCTCTGATACAAAATCTGGTTCTTGTTCCAGAAGCAGTTCTTGTGGTGATCGTAGACTGCGTTTAGCTGAAGGTCAAGGCTGTCGTTTTGAGTCTGAGGTTGAGTACAGAGCAGTCGTTCAAAGTAGAGACACTTCAGCCTTTGTGTGGTTTTATAAGTGAATGCTGATGACATACCTGCGTAAAGTTCAAAATACTCCGCCGGATGCTGGCCAAAGTGGCTGTGTCGTGGAGGCGCCTCCAGGGTTCCTCAGTCTGGGCGATGCAAGTTGGTGTATTGTAAGGTTTTTTCTGCAGGATAAAAAAAGACATTCCAAATTTCCAAAGAAATGATATGCATATATTCCAAATTTAAGACTTATTAAATTTTTTAAGCCTAGAGCCACATCCATGTAGAATGAAATCCTATAAATGTTTTTACTCACTTCTTAAAATTACTTTAAGTATAACTTTTTTCTTCTTTCGTAGAAAAAGTGTTACAAGAAAATGACACCCTAATATTACATTTTTTAAAAACCCAACAAAAAAGAAAAAGCAAACCATATTACACTCTTAATAATAAAGTGCCACTCGTGATCAAATGTGTATTTTGGTATAAATTGTTGAACACAAAGCAACAACATCGCCTCTTTGAGGTTTTATTCTGCGGACATCAATCAGAGTTATAGTTATTATAGTCAACGCACCTGCTGCGGCTTGTAGCCGCTGAAAGTGAGGTCGTTTTCTACCCTTGGATAGGGGAAAGGATCCCGGTTTGACATATTTAACTGCAACAGAATTTCTACAAACAATGGTACGGAAGAGGATTAGGGCCACTGGAGGAAAAAAAAGTGGGCACGTCTTTTCTTTTAACTTTTCCAGAATTCTGACTTTAATGTCAGAATTCTGACTTTAATGTCAGAATTCTGACTTTAATCTCAGAATTATGAGATTAAAGAGATTAAAGAAAAAAGTCAGAATTCTGACTTTATTCTCAGAATATCAGTGGGCACATGCAGGCAACTAGCTTCCGTGACAGCGATGTGTGGAGATGTAGATGCAGAGAACTAACTCACTGTGTGCGCGCAGGGAGGTGAATGATCCAGGTGAAATATACAGTGTACAATCAAGCTACAAGTGAGTGGCAGCAATTAAAAACATATGATATGTCAATTAAGCAAATAGCCATGTTAAACTGTGTTATAGAGCCTGACAGCTGCTGGTAAGAATGACCTGCAGTAGCACTCCTTCCTACACTGTGGGTGTAAAAGTCTACTGCTAGAGCTGCTCAGTGCCCCTACAGTCTCATCCAGGGGGTGGGAGGTGTTGTCCATGATGGATGTTAGCTTAGACAACATCCTCTCCTCCCCAACCTGCTCAATGGACTTCAGTGGACAGTCCAGGACAGAGCTGGCTCTCTTGACCAGTTTGTTAAGTTTCCCCCTGTCCCTCTCTGCCATTCCACCACTGCAGCCGATCACAGCATAAATGACAGCAGATGCCACCACAGTGTGGTGGAACGTCCTTAGACGACTTAGTACCTACATCATAACTAATCAAGTCCTGCCTTTTTTTAAATACAGGAGAGGATTTACTATGTAGTGAAAGGCTACGCCTTAGTTCACTTCTTTCATTATTGTGTTTTGCCCTGCTTAAAATAGCTAGCTTTTCTGATAATTACAGTCATTATTTTCCTACTGGCATTTGCGGTGTCCTAAGAGGCTTAACCTTAATATTGCTTTGCAGTGTAAACATTGAAGACTGTCTTTTCTTTCTTCTTGTGTGCAGATTGACTGTGACGTCATATCACTGATGGATGACGCAACTTTGGCAAATTACATTCCCTCCTATGGAGACAGAATTGCCCTCTTCAATTTCTGCAAAAGCAAGCAACCACTTTCAAAAAGAAAACTAGGACTCCTGCAAAAAGTTCACCTCTCAAAGTGAGAGAAACAGTGGCTAAAATGTCTGATTTGGATGAATCAGACTGTTTTTCAGACTTTCTTTCAGTAACAGAGAAATACTTGCAATTTTAGCACATCGTCATCAGACAATAATAAGTGTTCGAACTCTAAAGAGAATTTGTAAAAAAAAAAAGAAGGAAGAATCAAGGAAATATGGTGTATAACTGTACAAATAAATACAAAATATTTGTCTTTATCTTGATATTGTGATTTCAGAGTGGGTGTCTTACATGTACCCTATATGCAGGTATTTCTGCATTGCATTAAATGAAAGACATCTTTTGGGTGCAAACAAACATGCTATATATACATGCTATATATAGAATATTGCTGTTTATTACTGCTGTAATGTAAATTCAGAGTGCTGATAGGAGGTCCGCATCAACTACTATTATTTTATGATGATCATAGTAAAAAATACAATTTAGCTGTTTTATTTCCCCCCAGTTTGTTTTTCTACATTCACACTACCATTAAACAGAAATGTTGATATGTTGCTTGAAAAAACTCAATATTGTGATATTATCAATCACTTATGAAACAAATGTCAATTCTTTTTAAAAGGCCACCCATTAAACTGCATTTACAAATGTTATATTTTTGATTGAGTCATAAAGGTGTCTTTAAAACTACAGAACATTTCTATAAACATGTATCATTGTTAATATTTCAATCCATTATGCCTTTTGGGGAGCAATGTTATTAATTCAAAGCTATTATCATTATTGTATTTCACTTCTTTTA
>VURO01046081.1:18654-39970 GCA_015108175.1 Pelvicachromis taeniatus | reverse complement strand
GTTCCGGGCATGTCCCACCGGGAGGAGGCCCCGGGGCAGACCCAGGACACGCTGGAGAGATTATATCTCTCGGCTGGCCTGGGAACGCCTTGGTGTTCCCCCGGATGAGCTGGAGGAGGTGGCTGGGGAGAGGGAGGTCTGGGCTTCTCTGCTTGGGCTGCTGCCCCCGCGACCCGGCCCCGGATAAGCGGCAGAAGATGGATGGATGGATGGATGGATAGTTGAACCGCATCAAGTTTACAGTTAGTAGTGCACTGGAAATGGCTTCTGTTCAGCCTTTCCAGTTTGAACCAGAGCAAACCGAGAGAGAGGATGAAGATAGTCAACCAGTACTTAGTTTAGATGAAGATGAAAACAATCCATCACACAAGGACGCGAGAGTGGGGGGGAAACTACTGGTGTCTATGTGGAAACTGAGGCGACTGAGCGCGTTTGTTGTAAAGAACTCAATTTTATGGCAGCAGCTATCCACGGTATCGTATAACAACATGATAAAAACATTAATCTAATTCAAATTTTTATTATACAGTGAAATTACGATATTGTTATTTTACAGCTCCTCCATGCATCACAGTGCACCAAAACTTTGAAGCCGTATGTCTTAATCCTTCTTTGGGCAGCCCTCGTTAGCCTCCATGACCGCTATCGTGCTGGTACTTTTGTTTTTTACCAGTTAAGGCAAAAAGCATTCAATTCAATTCAATTCAATTTTATTTAAATAGCACCAAATCACAACAACAGTCGCCTCAAGGCGCTTTACATTGTAAGGTAGACCCTACAATAATACATACAGTGAAAAACCCAACAATCATATGACCCCCTATGAGCAAGCACTTTGGCGACAGTGGGAAGGAAAAACTCCCTTTTAACAGGAAGAAAGTGAAAAGATTCAAAACTAGACTTGGTTCAAAAAGGTATTGCATCTCAAGTTATCGCTGAACCCCTTTTTACCTTACCTAGGGTTTTGTTGCTACATTACGGTAGAAACACCCATATTTATGTTGATCAATTTGCTGCTATAGGACCAAGAACGTAGGACACAGCATTTCTCTAAACATGCTTGCATACTATCAGAAAGTCTTTAAGCTGTATCTGAATCTGTTTTTGGACACTGACTGCTCTGTTTGGACTAATTCCTGCAGGTTTGGATGGAGATTGCCTAATGAGTTTATTACTTGTTTTTTGGTACAACTGGCTTACTTAAAAAAAAGGCCTTTCCAGGTGTTCACTTTGCAAGAGGTGTGTTCTACTAATGGCTACCACAAAGCCTGGGAAGGCTTGCTTATAAAAGCTTCATAAACCCTGAGTCTAACCTTTGAACCATTGTGCTGTTTGTCTGTGAGATATAATATTTGTTAAGTGTTTTAACAAATTCTTTTTCAAGTATATCTGGCCTTTTTTCCACTTGGAAATCTTCTTTGCTTGAAATTTTATTTCCTTATATACCAGTGTTTCAAGACTGGATTCAGTTTTAAAATTCCACATCAGAATGTAGTTGGAAGCCCTTTGCTATTTATATTTTTACATTTTCACTATTTCATTCTCTGTTGCTTAATAGATGAGGAGGCTCTTCTGTAAAGTAGCTTTGACAGAAGTATATGAAATTCTGTTACTGTCTGTCATGGGCAAAATCACTTCACAGAGGAATTCTTGTCACAAGCCCAACACTGCTTCAGCGGTCGCATCATCAGATTAAACACTTGTAAACCTTTGATAATTGGTGAAACCCAAAAACCTTCTTTGAAGATCTTTTATTCTTTTCAAGCAGGGAAAATCAACCAAAACAAACAAAGTAAATTAACTAAACTTGTGTCAGAATACAGGCTTCGTATACTGAAAGAAAAATTCTCTTTACCATTCTGATGACCAATTAAGATTCATGTTATCTTGAATCATGAGCCCTCATCCTCTTTAGTTCCCTATTTATTGACTTATTTGTGCTGCTTTGGTAATGCTTTATTTAACAGACCCACTGTTTTCCTGGAAATTTCTTATATTTTCCTACAGATCAGCTGGTATTTAGTTTCAACCTATCAGGAAATATTCATTAAACCCTGTTGCAGTGTTTTAAAAATGATGAAAGTTCAGAGAAAAAAAACAACCACAGCAGAAGTTCATTGTGCTACTGAGAGTAGTTCCCAGAAAGACTGAATCCTGCTGGCCAAGTGGGGGATGGGTGAGGTCAAATGTCAGTGCACACCAAGGCTCAGCCTGGCAGAGTAAACACAAGCTGACTTTTACTGCTAACTCACAGCCACTCGTGTTTCTGTTTGCAGCTCTGGAGAAGCGTTGAACATTAACCGTTAAATGTTTCAGCACATTGCGAGCTCGCTATCAAGGAGTGAAGAGCAAACAAGCACAAGGACAAAAACACTTCTGTACTGCTGTGGGCTGTTTGAAAATTAACTACAAACTGTTTGGACTAATTGATGATTTGGGCTAATAAGTTCCAGAACGATTTCCACGTGCCCTTCAAAAAGGGCTGCTCTCTTGTAAAATCCATAAAATGTCAGCAGCTGGTTATTGACTTAATGAAATGTAGCAAGAGGAGCTGGTTCAGTTATAGTGTCGTCTAATCACGACCCTGTCATGTTCTTATGTAACAAGCAGAGCTGGAATCTATTAAAAGCTAAACGAGTGGGGCTGTTTTGAACTTAATTTCACTGACCAACATCAAAGCTAAAAACCAGAAGAAAGGCTTCACAGCAGAGCAGTGGCTTCTCATCATGGTGATAGAACAAAAGAATTAGAGGATAAACTTGAACATCACATTTTATACCGTAATGTTTGGCTTCAAAAGCTTAATCGTTTTTCTGAAGTTTTTATTCTACTCTGAATGGGTTGTTAAAGATGGACTGTTATTCTCAATACTGCCTGATATATACTTTTTGGACTCTACTACAGAACCTTTGCAAAATAATCTTTATTTACCTTGTACTGGGCCTTGGTGCAACCGTTCATTTCATTCCCTGCCTGAGCCAAACTGGCTTAGCTCACATTCCCTTTCAGATGCCTTTTTGTGTGATTGGTTGCTCCTTGTAAACAGAGGATTTGATCAGTATGTGCGTAGAGCTTCTGTGCTCACAGCTAGAGGTGTTAGACTACCATTTAACACTTCTGACTCACAGAAATAAGTTAAAATAATCCAGTGATCCCAGAGAGGGATTTTCAAATTTATCTAGCACTATCATCAGGCCAACATTTCTATTTTGTCAGTGCTTTTAAACATGCGTAATGTGTCATTTTCATAGATCAGGTTAAACGCGGTTTAAAATTTATTCTACTGAGCCATTCCTTAATTCATATTTGCCTCTGACAGTCTAGACTGATTTCTGTGTGAGTGATGCTTGATGGATTTTTCATGAAAATCCAAATAATGTTATGTTCATGCCAGTTCCTAAGCACCTTGTCTCAATACCTCTCTCAACACTTGCTAACATTAGCTAAATGGGTACACTAATCACTTAGGTCAACAAGTGACCAGCGCCAAGCACAACAGAAACCCCACATAAGGACAAAAACTGATGTGGCTTTAGATAATATTTTCCTACTGGTTACATCAGTACAACAAGAAGTAACAGGCAGGGTTAGCAAGCTGGCTACTTGCTACCTTTGTAGCAGGTAAGCTAATGTAAATTAACCGTAGGCAGAAAAAAGGCAATTTTATTGCGTTAAGCCATTCTTGCAAAACATGACTGTGACCGAGGTCAGGGAAAAACTAGGGATAGCATCAGTAGACCTAAACTGTATTATATCAGGCAGCTATTAGCTCGTGATTATATCGCAGCGGAAACTGACCAGAAAAAACAAACAAATAACTTTTCTTACCCTATGACCTTTGTAACCTGAAAGCTGACCTGTATAAGAGCTGTCAGTGCTTTCTTTATCTGTAACCTTTAAGCTTCTTCCTTTGAGAAGAATTTCAAAAGCAGAAATTAAAGTAGAAAAACATCCCTCTGCTTTTATAGGTTACCAGTGTGACAAACTGTGATTTCCTTGGCTCTGACCGATGACCTAATGAACTCATGAGTGGAGGCAAAGCTTTTACAAGAAATGTGTTTATGCTGTCTGAAGACTCGTTGGTTAGCAGCTGACACATGGAAACAACTGAGTCTTTGTTTGGTCTCACACTGACTGAGTGGCTGTGTGGATCTCTGGGTCAGTTTATCTGTGGAGAAGCTAAACTCAGCTGCTATCCAAACACAGTGTGGTTATGGCAACAATGACTCTTTCAAAAAAAACTCATGTGAGTGCTCATGGCTAAAGTCTGATTCACTTTAGGAAACTTAAACTGCTTAGTTAAAGTTAGCTAAAATGTTTTAACATTGATTCATCAAATGCCATCTGCTCACAGTTATTCAACCTCCTCACTCATGCTTCAAGGGTAGAAAAATTAGAAAAGTAAAAAAGTAACAGTCAGACTGTCCACATGGATCAGACAAAACTAGCAAACCTAGCAAAAATAACCAGGATTAAATTGTTCCAGTTTGGCTTGGACAGGACCAATGCTCTGATGATTATTTTTCCAGAATGCAAATTACAATTGCCAAAAGACTCAACCTGCACCCAAGTCATCATTTAGCGCTAATTGGTCAGGCCAGCTTCATATTATAATCCACTGTGGACGTCTTTGGGGTCGTTTTTTCAATATGCAGTGCAGACTCACAGAGTTAGCTAGGACACTCTTCATCTGTTAAATTGGCATGGAGATATTATGGTTAAAAGTGCTCCGGTAGTGTTGTTACTATTGCGAGACACATAACCACAGTAACCAAGAACGTGTATCCATGGTAACCAAGGAAATGTTGCAGAAGATGATTGCAGATGGGAAAACTTTGCATTATTTACATATGTTTTACATTTCAAACCTCCTACTCCTCCTCTTAGGTCATCATTGTTGATGAACCCAAGCATAGCTCTGAAGTCTATTGCTAATTCTATGCTTTGGACAAGAGCAAAGTGTATTTTTACACACAAGGTGTGTCGAAAAAGACACTAAGAGGGTATCCCTCACCTTAAAATGTGAGAGAGGAGGATTGTGAATAAGTGTCCCATATATTTGATGACATAAGGCAACTTGAGCACAAGCAGATAACACATGAAATTTTAATCTGACCATTATCAGAATGGCTACAGAGCTAGAGAACGAATATGAACTGCATTAAGGTTAACATTAAAAAAAAAAACCCTGATTAGGCCTAGTCACACTCTGTGGACAAAATCTGAACTTTGTCATTTGGAGGCAAAGGAATCTTACTGCAGTACTTTACTGGAACATAGACATAACGGTAGTCAACATGAGCACTAACTTAAATGGGCCAAACAGTTTAGATGTCTTCCAGATGAATAGGTTAGAGCTTCTCAGACATGGCGAGCCTTGTGTGTTGTGTCTGCAAACCATGACTCTTTTGCATAGCAAAATAAAGTGTAACTAGAAAAATGTGCATTTCCGAGGGAAAATGCTGTGTGAATGCTTAAAAGCTGAAACTGAAATGCTTTTCCATGTTTTCAGGGGTCTGTAAACATCCATGTAGAAGATACGATGAGAGAGAAAAGTGCTTCATTTCCAGAGTCCAGCTCTGTTTTCGAGCAAGTTGTCTATTGTGTGTCTATGGAGAGTTTTCAGACTTTGTGTTGCTCTGAGGCGATTTGCCAAATATCTACTCCCACAACAATGACAGTGACATTTTCTGAAAGCCAGCAGATATACCTACATTTTGATGTATAATTTGTGGGGGTTGAGTGACAATTGAGCAAGTAGCAACAAGTTGTTTGGACATGAAGAAAAGATTGAGAAAGCTAGAGTGTGCCACTCTAAGGTTCCATGTTCGGAACTTTGACGACTGCCCATTGATTTCAATACAGAAAAATAAGTGCATAAAAATCTTATTATCTCAAAAAGTATAACAGTAATAACTACCAGGAGATATAGCGCCCATCAGCAGACATAGCAGAATATATTACAATGTAATTAAACTAGTGCCATCTGGTTTAGAATCTGTCTTTGCTACTGGTCAACAATAAATAAATCAAACGATAACTAAAAAAAATCAAGATTTGTCCTGCTAGCTCCAAACAAATCCATTCATCACTCTGATTCTGCTGAAGTTGTTTTGGTGCTAAATGCTAACAAATTTCAAACTTATTTGAACAAACCTTTATAGCAAAACAAGTGGTTTATGAGAGGAAGAGATTTGCGGTTATGAAAAGGTGTCATGGTGTGAGCAGCTGATGCTCACTGTAGAAAGAAATTTCCACTGTTGCCCATCCCGCTGGGGTGAAAATGGGGCAAAGATGCTCATCAGAAGTGTTTAGGCAAGTCTTGACTGAGATGGGAACGATGAGTGCGTTCTCATTCAAGCAGCACACTGGTTTACAGTTTACACTTGGAAATGCAACGCTAAATACCCACATTTCGTCCTCATGTGCTCGCCGTCTTTTCTCTGGATCTGCACATCCCTAATCTCATTTAAGTCTTTGTCTGCATGCTGACAGTTTAGGCCATTACCATGGTAACGTTCTGCATGTAGAAGGAGAAACTGGCATGTGAAGGAGGAAAAGCACATTAAACCATTCAGACATGTGACTCCAAGCTTCACACCTCACCGATGATATCAAGCAGTCATTATCACCTCTCAGTAGGAAGGAGGAGAGTCCGTGGGTAGAAAGAGATCATTTCCTTCTGCGTGTTCACAGGATTTCTGCTTCAAATATGTATATGTGGTGAAAATCATAAACAGACTGTTAGCTGGATAAAGAAGACAAAGTGCAATGAATGGTCTTAATTTTTTATTTTTTTGCTTTTTACATTTGTACCACTGTAGGATGAACTGCCTACAATGTCCACCATTTCTTGCTCTCTGCGCACCTTTTATGGCATCTTTACATATTAAGCAAAGCCGCTGTTTATTTCACCAAAACTGAAAACAGCTATTAATCATGGCGGCAACATGTACACATGCTAGATAATATACAATAGCTTGTAGCATTGTACAAATTGAGTTGGTTTTATCCCAAACTTTTGCATTATATGACAAAAATCCAGTATGCACAGAAAGCTGTCACCTGTGAGGTGGACTAATCTCAACTTTGAGGTAACTCTGTTAAAAGAGACTACAGATACTGGCAGTATGGAAATCATATTAGTGGGTTATGCAATGTTTGCTAGCTGCCAGCTCTCAACTATAAAGTGATGTAGGCAGGGCCACAGTGTTTATGCCTTCAGAAATGAGTAGTCTCAAGACATCTCACCTGCATCCATGGGCTGCTGGTAGTGCCTGAAAGAATAAGATTGTGACTTTCAGTCCTCCACATTGAAAGGAAGTGTATCAGGTCTTTTCTATTGGGAGGAGACCCACGGGGCAGACCCGGGATTGGACTGGATCTTAATATGGGGGTCATATGATTGTTGGGTTTTTCACTCTATGTATTATTGTAGGGTCTTCCTTACAATGTAGAGCGCCTTGAGGCGACTGTTGTTGTGATTTGGCGCTATATAAATAAAATTGAATTGAATTGAATTGAATTGAATTGAATTGAACTGAACTATTTTGCCCTGTTTAGTAAATTTGATGTTGAATTGAATTGAATTGAATTAATATAACAGAAAATGAATGGTTGGATGCATCATTTTATGTTAATATCCTCAAGTTTCTATTCAACTCTAAATCAAAGTTGATCATCAAAGTAACCACCAGTTTCTTTTATATTAGAGCGGCAGTGAAAGAAAATGACTAGTTAATCAAAAATTCAGAAAGCCACTTCTTTATGCGTAAGCAAAAAATACTCTCCAGTGGCAGTAAAGAGTAGCTGACAGGAATTGTAGTGAAGTGTAGCAGACACCTTCGGCTCAAAGAAGAAGAACATAGACCTGAAGTCAGATTATGGCTTTGCTGATCAGCCAGAGCAAATGTGGATTAATGGGCCACTGACTCAGTCGCCATCAATTGTTTTAGGATGAAAGCAAAGAAAGGCGTTCACATAGCAACTGGTCAGGTGGTTCCTGTCCAGCTGTCTTTGGCTGTTCGTTGGACTGTTTCAGAAATACAGGAATGTCAGCCCCCCCTTCAAAACATCATAGGGACTACACTTGTTTGGCAGGCAGCCATCCCCCCAATGCATTCACCCACCAGACAAAGATGGACCGCAAGAGGAGCAACTGAGGGCAAACTGCTTAGAGAGTATACGTTCATTTGTGTCAGGGGAGGCTTGCTTTCTCTGCTCGTCTGGATTCTGTCTAAAATAATGTTAAATCATATCTAATGAAAGCATAAACTGTGTTTGCACCCCATCATTTTAACAAATTATTCATTCGTGCGGAAGTACTTTTTTGCTATAAACTTTGATGCAGTTTTGTGCGATCAGCAGATTTCTTTGGGATAAATGTAAAAACAGGCAGTTTGCTGGATTTCCTGGGACAGGCAGGCGCTGCACCTGTGTGTGCCACCTTAAAAGTCAGTGCAAACATTTCAGTAAGCTAGCAGGGTCTTCCACACACCATTGTTTCTGTTTAAAAGTGTTTAGCTGTTTGTTCTTCATTTTTTGTTTTGTTCTTTTAGTAGTTCTTAAAGGATGTTTGAGCTGAAGTTTGGGCCAGCTCACACTGAGTTTTGACTTAGAATAAAAGTGTATTTGGTGTTTACAAAGAGAGCACAGTGTAGTGACAAGATTGTGTGTAAGAGATGGGAGTTCAGAGAACTGAGACTGCTGCATGGGTATTACTGGGAGCTCCTGTTTCAAGGCACAAAATATAGGAACACAATATTTACTGCTTATTGATAATTGTACCAAACTGACTTTTGTAAATCACCATGTGTTAATAGATCTCCCTGCATTCAACCATACTTGTTATTAATCTCTGTCTCTCTTCCACAGCATGACTCTATCCTGTCTTCCTTCTTTCACCCCCACCGGTCGCAGCAGATGGCCCCGCCCCTCCTTGAGCCTGGTTCTGCCGGAGGTTTCTTCCTGTTAAAAGGGAGTTTTTCCTTCCCGCTGTCGCCAAAGTGCTTGCTCATAGGGGGTCATATGATTGTTGGGTTTTTCACTGTATGTATTATTGTAGGGTCTACCTTACAATGTAAAGCGCCTTGAGGCGACTGATGTTGTGTTTTGGTGCTATATAAATAAAATTGAATTGAATTGAACTGAACTATTTTGCCCTGTTTAGTAAATTTGATGTTTATGCTGTTGGAGAGTTTTCACATAAAAAAAATGCATAAATTCAGCCAGTAAACAATATAAGGCTTCACAACAGGCTTCTGTTTGGTTTCCTCAGCAGCGGGACAAACTGATGCCTTTTATTGTTTAAAAAAAAAAACAATTTTGACCCCTGCTTGAAGAAAACACACAGAAATAGCAGATAAAGCTGTCTCACATCTTCTATTTCTTGAAACCACTAAATGATTTATGATTGCTCTTCAGTTTTACTTTTTCTCATGGTTTATGTCTTCAAGCCACGCCTGACTGTGAAATACCAAAAATCATCACAACATACATAAAAAAATATCACACAAATAGACACAAAAGCTCAAACTTGCCATAAATATGCACGATCATGACAGCACGCCACAAAACCTCGAGTGGGTTGATATCTGTGTGCTACTCAGTGTTGTTGAAGTGTCCTTGTGCAATATCGGGGCCTCTTGGGCGACTCATTAGGAATTTAATAACATAAGCAGCTGATCTCACTGAACTCACTGACACTGATATCACATACTAAGCTCTGTAAACTAATTAACGAGAAGAGGTTTTAAAAAGAGAATAGAAGCAAGGGTAGAAGGAACACTGTATGGAAAACTCATTTGTACTTTAAGCAGTGACACGTTGAAAGAGGTCATGCAAAGGTGAGCTCCATCCAGAGACAGAAGTGGGTGAAGTAGTCTTTTAATAACCTTTGCTTTTGTCCCGCTGAGTGACTCCATGTTTTCTGCATGTCTCCTACTGCAGAAACAGCCCTGAAATGTGCGCCTTGCAGGTAGAATAGCTCTTTGCTTTCTTAGAATACACTGTCCATTCTGGATATAGATTGAGTGCTTAAAGCACTGGTGATAAAATGGTCTGAACATTTAGGCTTGGCTTGCTAGGTTTAAAAAAAAAAAAACTTGCAATATGAAAACATGCTACAAAAAAAACTGTGTGTGCGTGTGTTGGGTTTTTGCAGTGATTATTGTAAGGAGACTGTTATGTTTTCTGTTATCAGAGCCTAGCAGATTAAAGAAACCTGATTATCCAGGCCTGATTTCTCAAGGAGAGAGGTACTTACTTAGAAGTCAAACCGGATCCTATCTGAGTTTGGTTACATGAATGTGACTATCACAGCTTTGAAGCTTGCCCTTGTTTTTAAATAATATGCTCTTTATGCCATTTACAACAATAATAATAGAGAAATCTGGTTCTGCTCGTCTGGATCCAGGACATTTTCATCCATGTCCTGGATGAGGATCCATTTCTCCTTTTAATCACCCAAAGACTAAATTCTCTGAAAATCAAACAGTCACAGTCTCAAGTAAAAACACAATCTTTTCCTGCCTTGTTTTTGAGAGTTAGGTCATAGTGTAGTTGGTGTTTTTAAACTGGATTTTCTCCCACAGATTTAAATGTTTTGTTGGTCTGAAACTATCCTAAGTTAGTTAGTTAGTAACCCACCTGCCTGTCTGTATTGTGTGCCCCCTTTTCCAAGAACAGTGACACCACCATGAAACACAACCAGCATTGTCTGTATATTTGTTGCATCACTTGGCTGAAGTCACATCTCAAAACTTGGTGTTGACTTTCATAGAAAACCAGCCTGGTGACCATGACAACCTGCTAGCAACCAAAGCAAAAAAAAAGCAGGTTTTCTCTGCAGTACTGTCTACCGCTTTGCAACAACACCCTACAATCTAGGTTGCAGCAGCCTCTCGCAACCACTTGCAAATTATTTTGGAAATACGCATCGTTGCAAGGAGGTCGCCAGTTGGACCACCTAAAATGAATGAATCGCTCCTGCTACTGCGGCTTCCTTCCCCAGTCCAAAATAATGCATTTAGGTTAATTGGTGGTTCTAAATTGGTTGTCGGTGTGAATGGTTGTCTGTCTCTATGTATTGGTCCTGCAATAGACTGGTGACTTGTCCAGGGTGTACCCAGCTTGTTGCCCTATGACAGCTGGAAACTTCTCCAGTGGAAGAAGCTGAATGGATTCAGGCAGTAAATGGTAAATGGACTGTTTCTTATATAGTGCTTTCTACTCTGAGCACTTTACACAACTTGCTTAATTCACCCATTCACACGAGGCCTTTTTCTATGTTTTTTTGTAAGTTCCTTTTTTTCCCAAGCCTCAGACTTGTTATCTAACTTTCACACTCTGATAGACGCATCGGAGAGCAACTTGGGGTTAGTTTCTTGCCTCAGGTGTCGAACCACCAACCTTCCGATTAGTAGATGACATCCTGAGCTACAGCCACCCCCAGTAAAGCAAAAATATAATTAAAGTTATTTTTAAACCAAAAACACTGAGCTTGAAATAATGAAAGTGAATCAAACAATAAAAGGAAAAACCAAAAATGTCATTTTAAGAACATTCAACATAAATTATTTGCTTTGGTTATAATTTTTAGTATTAAATAGCAATTTACTAAAAAAGTCTTAATGTTTTTAAGTAACCAGTAATTAAAGCTAATTAAAGCAAAGCTGTCAGATAAACATTGTAAAGTAAAAATGATTTTCCTCTGACATGCAGTTACATAGAAGTATAAAGTGAAAGAGCATAAAATGAATTTGTAATATTTAACCAGAAGTAATGGTGAGTGAAGTAATACCGTGTTAATATAAAGTACTGTCAGTTACTCAGAGATTGTTTAGGAATTACTGTATCACAATATCCCACTTAAGACAATCATAAATTTTACTGTTATGAGCAGCTGATGCATTGAGTCATCTGTTTGTGGTTGCTTTGTCAGAACTGGTCCTGAGCCAAAGCCTTTGCACAAAACGCCCATCAGGAGTGTTTGGATAAGCCGTTTGGGAAATGGCTACACAGTTCATTTTAAAACTGTGTAATCCAAACTTGTATTTGAAGTCGTGGCTTTGAGACAGTGACTCATTTCTGAAAATGATGCAGTGCCAAAACTGAAGCTCGAGCTACAATCAGATTTAGAAAGCAGCAACAGTACGCTGGGGCTGCGTTATATGGCGCGTGGTAGAAAAGTCACAGACCTTTGGCAGCAGAGCATATGGTTTTGTTTAAATGATGATGTGATGTGCACGTTAGAAGCATGCTGGGTGAAGAAATGGGAATGCCAGCTGTTGTGTTCAGTGTCTGCTTGGTTTTAATATCACTGCCGGTAATTCATGTCCCGGAGGAGAATGCAATTGCTCGAACACATTTTGCCACTGCTGATTTACATTACTACAGGAACAAGCTTTCAAGATACTGACCTTTTAGATAACAATGCACTTTACTGTGAAATGATTATTTTAAGAAGTTTTAAGAATTCTGGATGGATGTGAAAATCCTCATTAAGTGTTTTTTAAATGTGTGCTGTCCTGAAATGTGAAACGATACAGGGTATGGCAGGACAGATGTGAAGCCAGCAGATCGCTTTAATCAGCACTTCACTCTGGGGTTTGATACTGTTAGCTGGTCCGGTAACATTAGCTGCATTGCAGATCTATAGGAGAGGAATTTAAAACCTCCCACACCCTTTCAAGGTAAGCTGACAACAGGAAGCTAAAAGGTATGAAGTGATTAAGTCCATCACATATGCTGGCTAAATGTATATGCAGCATATAACATGGACAGTGAATTATGAAGTGAGAGATCATATGAATGATCTTTATTTTAAATGAGCTCCTCTTTCCATTTAAATTCCTATTAGACGTAGTGGACACTTTTTATTTTTACTTTTAGGCATGCTAGCATTTTGGCATTAGCATTTAGCTGCTTTGGTAATGGTCACAAAATAACTGCATGTTAATTGTTATCTAAAATGAATGCATGGAATTTTTCTCTGGATATACAGTTCAACCTGTGTATTATGCACAGGAAGCCTTGGATTTTCTGAAGGACAAACACAAAACATCAGATGCAAAAACCTTAATGTGGAAGAACATGTAGAGTTACTATTTAGATAATTATAGAAAAAGTAAGGAGCCCACATCGAAAGGAGCCAGTTAAGGTGGTTCGGGCATCTGACAAGGATGCCTCCTTGGGAGCCTCCTGGGTGAGGTGTTCTGGGCATGTCCCACCGGGAGGAGGCCCCGGGGCAGACCCAGGACACGCTGGAGAGATTATATCTCTGGGCTGGCCTGGGAACGCCTTGGTGTTCCCCCGGATGAGCTGGCTGGGGAGAGGGAGGTCTGGGCTTCTCTGCTTGGGCTGCTGCCCCCGCGACCCGGCCCCGGATAAGCGGAAGAAAATGGATGGATGGGTGGATGGATGGATAGAAAAAGTATGAATTCAGTTCTCCTTGACCTTTGTGATAGGACTGTATGATTTTTAAACAGTTTGCCAGCACATATTACAAAGTGAGCTTATTATAATTTAAAATTGCACTTATACTGGAGATTGAGCAAAGCGGTAAAGTGTTCAAAATAAGGCTCTTCTCGTTTAACATGTAAACCCTCAACCTATAAATTATAGAATGAGCTGTTTGCCATGAATCATTGAGACATTTCACAAGGATCGCCTTCAAGCCGTGAATGTACTCTGTCGAAAACCCTGCTTACCATCCCAACTACGTCTGGCTATTAAAATGTGTGTGCATGTAAGGAGGGCAGAGCCTGTGAAAAATGCAAACTGAGACTTGTCGTGCTTGAAAGCCCCTTCGCTGATTCAGTGAGGGGAAATTACAAGTCGTCAGCTTCCACTTCCTGTCTTTTGCTGCGCTAATCTGATTATTGAAACTGATCTTCTTTACTCTCACTCTCAGATTTGTTTTATAGTCCTATTATTAAAAAATAGTTATACAGAAAACATTTTATTACCACAGTAGAGATCATTGTTAAATGAAATGCCTTATTTGGCAAACTTAGAGTCATCATACCCTGCTGGTCATGGCAGGAGAAATCAAATGAAAATTCAAAAAGTTTAGTAAGGTTGCTAAAATTATGGTGCCTTGCAGAATAATAATTTATACTTTAAATAATCATATAGAGAGTATAAATTATAATTTATAAGATGACAGCTCTTCGTATACCACAAGTAACAAAATATTCCTGAATGATCAGTAATGTGAGGCTCAAACAGGACATCAGATATGTGTCATGGTTCACTTCCTTTAAAAAGGGAATTCAAACTTCTTGGTGACACTGTGCAGGAAATCTGACTTAAATATTTGTAATGGTGAAATATTATTCCATTTCAGCCTTTATTATGATATTTTTTTTAAATTAGCAATCCCAGCATGGATTTCTGTGGATGGTAGTGTGCAGGAAGTAGGACCCAAAGTTTTACATAAATTGAATTTTGGCAAACAAAGTTTCAATGATAACTGTTTTATAAATATTTAAAACTTTGATCCAGTCTCGTGCAGCACACTGTGAGCCAATCTTAAACATTTATTTCAAGTTCAACTTCACTTTTCCATTTGAACATTACAATAAAACCAGAAATAGAAGGGTCATTTTCTATCTACCCTTCTTGGCTTTGAAAAAAACTGATGCAGTCCTTTAAAAAGAAGTCTTGGTGTCACGCTCTGTTGGAGACTGAGTGAAGTCCAGTAGCCATTAGATAAATGGAAGATCCGCCTGAAGACCTTCTAAAATTCACACGATGCCTGCAGTCTGAGAGCAAAAAGCCTAGACACACGTGCCCCAGCCTTAGAGACAGCCCTGACCCAAATGGGTAAAAAGTCTGCGTGAGCTAAATATAACCTGAAGTGACAGAGGAGATGGGTAGCAATAAACATTAACATGGGGATGACCCTTTGATAACACACTCTCCTTGTGAAGCACTTCTGGAGTTTTGTTGGATTGCTTGTCACGTGAAAACCTTCTATCTTTGAAATGTTGCACTTATTGTGGATGAAAGTTTAGTTTGACTTTGTCCAAGTAGTTTGTAAATGAGTTTAAGAACATAAAGTGTTCCCTCACTAAAGAAGATTGTAGCTACATATTAAAACATATTAAAGTTAAAGGCTATGAGAGTTGAAGACACACATTGGATTAACTGCTGATGAATTAAAGCCATTTTTATATACAGCTAAAACATTATGGAAGGACTGGCTTTGTCCTGTGATATGTTGTGAGGATGTCACTGTTTATTCAGCCATCTTCGCTCCACCGCTAACTCTTTAACCAAAACAATATTTTTAATGCTAAGATATGATTCTTGTTGTTATCCATTAATTATCAATTGAGTATTTTACAGAAAACTAAAAAACTACAACATTTTGTTTATATTACATCTTAATAAAAAATTACAGTTATTTACTTGCATTGCTGAATAGACAAAGTAGTTAGCCTGTTAGCCTTAGCAGATAAATTAGCATTCCACTCCCTCATGTACAGCTATGGTCACTCCTGGCTCCATGAAACCAATATGACAATGGACAAAGCACTAAAGCTGAGACTTCAAAATACAGAGTCTACAACTAGTGGATAATAATGGTAGCTAGGGCCACCTTGTATATGTGTGTGCTCTGCATGCTAGCATTGTACACAAAATATAGCTGATACAGACAGAGATTTTGTTAGTTTTGCAGGTCAAAACTATAAACATTGACCTGAATGACCCAACATGATCTGTGATCCAACCTGTAGAGGTATTTATCAAAAGTGGAAATGTTAAATGACATAAGAGATAGGCCAGTAGGCTCTAAAGCTACCATCCCTCTCATCATCTTCTTCGCATCATAAATACTGTAATCATACAGTATCATACAAACTGTGAAGCTCATCTATCCATTAGTTGTTGAGAAATTTCCATCTGGGAGGCCAAAGTGAACACCGTACAAAAAAAGGGAACCTGGCAATAACATTTTTTTTTCAATCATATGGACCCAGATTGACCTTGTGTTAGTTTAAGTAGTGCTTTTGGTTAAAAGCTATCTGTGGTGAGTAAATCTAGTCTCGTCTATTTACTGAGGCTATGAAACTGATTTGTAGAAAAAAGAATCACTGAGCTAAACCCGTGTTTCCAGGTCACGTTCTACTCTGGGATCACAGTTTTTTTAACAGTGCACTGTGTGAGTAGTACGCTGAATGTGGGGCAGCTAGTGTTACAGTAGAGCTGCTGAACAAACATGCTTTGCTATGAGGTTGCCTCTTTCAGCTATTGTATGAACTGGGACAGGTGGACCTGTCTTTGTTTCCCAAACAAGCGTGGGGGTGGGTGGGGGGCCTGCAGAGGCTGGTTCACTCTGGATTCAAATAACATTTATCAAGTATACAGGAGCACCATCAGTCTACTGGATCGGTGGCCGCTACAGGTGGAAGATGGAAGAATTTTAAGAGAGGAGATAATGAGATAGGGTGAGGAGGAGGAGGGTGGTCAACTAATGGCAGTAGTCCCTGTAGGCCTGACATTATGGGGGTGGGGGTGGGTTTTAGTTGAAGGGTTGAACAGTGGAAGAGAAACAACACAAAAGATCTGTTGTCCTTTCCCATTGGAGTGGAGGTTTCCCAGGAAAGCACTGCATTCAGACCCAGGCCTGAGATAAGAGAATCCCCTCCCTTTGTGGCGTGGCTGTCGAGGGGTCAAGAGAGCTCAGGGGGAGGGAGAAGGTGGGAGGAGGAGCTGTCTCCAGATGGAGGATATAAATTCACTGCCAGACTAAACCAGCTACAAATGACTGCTGCTTTTTTACTGAAAGGGGAAGCCTTTGTCATCATTAAGGATGTTATTTAATGTTACCGATTACAAGCACATGAAAAGTTTATTACTGGCAAATCAGGGCTAATTTTCAACTGAAAACATCAAGTCCTCCAGCCTAATCACGTGGTTTGTCTGTGCCTTCAATCTGTGATTAGGTCACCATAAATGTTTTGGGTACAAAATAAGCTGTCAAGTTGGTACAGATAGATAACCTTCATAATCATGATTAAAATAACAAATAAACAAATAGGGACATGAAACAGCCAGGGCACTTTATATTGGAAGGTAAAGACCCTGCGGTAATAGTGAGAAAACAGAGAAACCTCAACAATCACATTTCTCCCTATGAGCAAGCGCCTCAGACACAGTGGGAATGAAAAACTTCCTTTTAACAGGAAGAAACCTCCAGAAGAGCCGTGACCGGTTAGGGGTGAGCGCAGGGACGTGCAACTAAACAGTAGGAAAAAACAGCAGTTGAGTAGTCAGTGAGTTGAGCAGCACAAACACTTGCAGGTTGCTGTTTAGCTAATGTCTTAATTGAAGTAGAAGTTAAAGGGTAATTTATGCACCCTTTAAGTCAATATTAAAAGACACACAGTAGAGGTGCTTCAGGGCTGCTTAGTCTAGGTTTTCCACATATTGGACGTTTACTGTCATTACTTTTTTGTCAATTAAACAGTCTTACTATTGTTCACTATGAATATCAGCTTAAAATATTAAGTTGCAATATCACCGGAGAATGAAGAAATTTAAAACGAGTTTAAGCACTGGCAAAAAACTGAATAACAAAAGTGTTTTATGTGCTTTGGCTCATGTACGTACAACTTCCCGTCACTCACAGAGGGTTTTCTGCTTTCTGACAGCTTGAGGAAAGGTAAGGCAGCATTTTTCAGAACTCACAGCAAGCAGGTTTCTCTTTTACTCTTTTCTCACATCTCTTTTGAGGATGATGATGATGTTACAGGAAATTAGTAGTTGCGACACAGCCAAGTGCTGCGGGAAGGAAAAAAGTGATGATGCGGAGGTGAGCTATGAGGCTGCAGCCACGTCACATGAGGGGTGTGCACGCATGTGCTGGAACACGCTCCTGTCCTGACTTGTTTGTCAGTCAAGACTGAAATCTTACTGACTCCATAAAATGAGTTTTTTAGCAGAACATTTGGGAAAGAGGGTGTGATTTAAGATCTGGGAAGGGAGCTGTCACAGCGATAAACAGTGTTTGAGAGAAGCTAGGCCTGTTCTTGAGAACTCACTCTTGCAGCCCACACATAACAGCTCACTGCTTCCTGCTTTACACATGTGCACTGCTTACTGGAAGGAGCAACCACAAAATGACAGCAAAGCACCGCTTTCAAACAAGAAAGCTAGTCCCTGTTATTTTTGAGACAGCTGCAGTAAATTATTACTTTTCAAAAAATCTTGTCCTGATGGTTGTTAAAACAGTTTGAGGCACCAGCGATACATTATCTTTATGACATTAGAAAGAACAGAAAAATAAGTTTTGGTATGTAAATATCTGCAGTTTCCATCTTTAATATCAATTTCTTCATATATCACATTGAGAAAAAGTTTTTTAAATTATCATCAATAAAACATAAACAGGGCTTCAAAATAAAGTTTTCAGTGGTTATTTTTGTGCTCCACAAAAGTCAATTGTGATCATAATCACCTACTTGAAATATTACACACCACTGGTATTTAATCATGCCTCTATTATTCAGGACTGTTCATCCATCCTGTGAGTGGTATTGTCGGAGTGGAAGTCTTATTTGTTACAGCTAAAGGTGTTTTATCAGTGTTAAAGCTGGTTTCGTGTTTTCGCTGAATAAGGTGCAATATGATTGTACTTAAAATAACACTTCCATTCTTACACTATACCCCATCATGGGGCCACAAGCTAGTGTATTCCTAGCTGGAGTCCCAAATCCTGATTAATGGGAGAGTTGCATCAGGATGGACATCTGTGCCAAATCCAAATATGTGTATCCATCCCCTGTGGTGACCACTTGGGAATAACAGAGCAGCTGAAAGTTAATACTCTTTACATTCATTACTACATGTATTTATTGGTAAAGCATTCTGCTGTGAGAAACCACTGCATTTGTTTCTGGTCATATTCACAGGCTAAGGAAGGTATATCTTTGCAAAGGTGTACAATCTGCACTCTTATAACCTATAACTTCTTAAAACATGTGATGAAAACTGACAATACTTTGTAAATTTGGTAAACTCGCTTTCTAAATGATCTTATTATGCACATCATTATGTATATTTATAGTGTTACTGCTAATTTCAGAATACTTGATGGAAATATAGCATCATTAGTAGTTGCGACGCAGCCAAGTGCTGCGGGAAGGTAAAAAGTGATGACGCCGAGGTGAGCTATGAGGCTGCAGCCACGTCACATGAGGGGTGTGCACGCATGTGCTGGAACAAGTCCTGTCCTGACTTGTTTGTCAGTCAAGACTGAAATCTTACTGACTCCATAAAAGGTGTTTTTCAGCAGAACATTTGGGAAAGAGGGTGTGATTTAAGATTTGGGAAGGGAACTGTCACAGCAATAAACAGTGTTTGAGAGAAGCTAGGCCTGTTCTTGAGAACTCACTCTTGCAGCCCAAACATAACAACTCACTGCTTCCTGCTCTACACATCTGCACTGCTTACTAAAAGGAGCAACCACAAAATGACAGCAAAGCACTGCTTTCAAACAAGAAAGCTATCCATCCATCCATCCATCCATCCATCCATCCATCCATCCATCCATCCATCCATCCATCCATCCATCCATCTTCCTCTGCTTATTCGGGGCCGGGTCGCGGGGGCAGCAGCCCAAGTAGAGAAGCCCAGACCTCCCTCTCCCCAGCCACCTCCTCCAGCTCGACTGGGGGAACACCAAGGCGTTCCCAGGCCAGCCGAGAGATCTAATCTCTTCAGCGTGTCCTGGGTCTGCCCCGGGGCCTCCTCCAAGGAGGACATGCCCGGAACACCTCATCCAGGAGGCGCCCAGGAGGCATCCTTATCAGATGCCCGAATCACCTCAACTGGCTCCTTTCGATGTGAATGAGCAGCGGCTCTACTCTGAGCCCCTCCCGGATGGCCGAACTTCTCACCCTATCTCTTAAGGGAGAGTCCAGCCACTCTTTGGAGGAAGCCCATTTCCACCGCTTATATCCGCGATCTCGTTCTTTCGGTCACTAACCACAGCTTGTGAATAGTGACGGGTGAGGGTAGGGATGTAAATCGATCAGTAATTTGAGAGCTTCGCTTTTACACTCAGCTCTCTCTTCACCACAACAGACCGATGCAGGTTCCGCACTACTGCAGCCACAGCACCGATCCATCTGTCGATCTCCCGCTCTCTTCTCCCGTCACTCGTGAACAAGACCCGAGATACTTAAACTCCTCCACTTGGGGAAAGAACTCATTCCTGACCCGAAGTCGGCACTCCACCCTTTTCCGGCTGAGGACCATGCCCTTGGATTTAGAGGCGCTGATTCTCATTCCCACCACTTCACACTCGGCTGTGAACCATTCCAAGGTTAGCTGGAGGCCATCACTCGATGAAGCCAACAGAACCACATCATCTGCAAAAAGCAGAGATGAGATTCTGAGACCACCCAAGTGAAACCCTTCCGCCACTTGGCTATGCCTAGAAATTCTGTCCATGAAAATTACGAACAGAATCTGTGATAAAGGGCAGCCATGGCGGAGCCCATCACCCGCCAGGAACAAATCCGACTTATTGCCGGCTATGCAGACCAAGCTCTTGCAACGGTTGTACAAGGATCGAATGGCCCGTAGCAATGGGCCAGATACCCCATACTCCCGGAGCACCCCCCACAGGCCACCCTGAGGGACACGGTCACATGCCTTCTCCAAGTCCACAAAACACATGTAGACTGGTTGGGCAAACTCCCATGCACCCTCAAGTATCCTTGCGAGGATAAAGAGCTGATCCAGTGTTCCACGACCGGGACGAAAACCGCATTGTTCCTCCTGTATCCAAGGTTCAACTAACGGACAGACTCTCCTTTCAAGCACCCTGACATAGACTTTACCAGGGAGGCTGTGGAGTGTGATTCCTCTATAGTTGGAACACACCCTCCAGTCCCCTTTCTTGAAGATGAGAACCAACGCCCCGGTCTGCCAATCCAAGAGTTCTGCCCCTGATCTACACGCAACATTGTAGAGGTGTGTCAACCAAGACAGCCCTACAAAATCCAGAGCCTTCAGGTACTTGGGGCGGACCTCATCCACCCCAGGGGCTTTGCCACCAAGGAGTTGTTTAACTGCCTCAGCGACCTCGCCCCCGGAAATAGGTGGGTCATCCCCTTCATCCCCAGACTCCGCTTCCTTCACGAAAGACATGCCAGTGGGATAAAGGAGGTCCTTGAAGTATTCCTTCCACCGTCCGACAATGTCCTCAGTCAAAGTCAGCAGTGCCCCCCCCCCCCCCCCCCCTCATAACTCCCAAAAAAAAACCCCCCTTTCCCCCCCCCCCCCCCCCCGGGGCCTCCCC
>VURO01046081.1:0-18634 GCA_015108175.1 Pelvicachromis taeniatus | reverse complement strand
GGGTGCCCCCCCCCCCCCCGTACTATACACACTACAGGTAGAACACCGCTTTACCCTCCTAAGTTGCCTGACGGCTTGCCAGAATCTCTTTTAGATGGTCCGAATGTCTTTTTCCGTGGCCTCTTCGAACTCTTCCCACACCCAAGTTTTTGCTTCAGCTACTGCCTGTGCCGCGTTCGAAGCCTCTGAAGTCCCACAGGCTAACCAAGCACGGTAGGACTCCTTCAGCTTGGTGGCTCCCCTCACCTCTGGTGTCCATCATTTGGTTTGGGGGTTACCACCACGACAGGCAAAAAACACCTTGCGGCCACAGCTTATTGCATCAGCTTTGGCAATGGAGATGCTGAACATGGTCCATTCAGACTCAATGTCCACAGTCTCTCTCAGAATGCTGTTGAAGTTCTGCCGGAGGTGTGCGTTGAAGATCTCGCAGACCAGGTCCTCTGGTAGGCGTTCCCAACACACCCTCACTATACGTTTAGGCGCACCGGGTCTGTCTAGCATCCTCCCCCGCCACCTGATCCAACTCACCTCCAGGTGGTGATCAACTGACAGCTCAGCCCCTCTCTTTACCTGAGTGTCCAGAACATATGGCCTTAGGTCTGATGATACAATTACAAAATTGATCATCAACCTGGTGTGTCCTGGTGCCACGTGCACTTATGGACACTCTTATGTTTGAACATTGTGTTTGTTATGGCCAAACTGTGATTTGCACAGAAGTCTAATAACGAAGCACCGCTCAGGTTCAGATCCGGGAGGCCGTTCCTCCCAATCACGCCCCTCCAGGTCTCACTGACATTGCCCATGTGAGCATTGAAGTCTCCCAATAAGACAATATAGTCCCCCTGCAGAGCACCATCCAGTACCTCACCCAGTTACTCCAACAAGGCTGGGTACTCTGAACCGCCACTCAGCGCATAAGTGCAGATGACGGTCAGGACCTGCTCCCCGACCCGGAGGCGCAGGGAACAAACCCTCTCGTTCACTGGTAGAAACCCCAACATACAGGCAGCAAGCCGAGGGGATACCAAGATACCCACCTCTCCCCAGAGAGGTGACATTCCATGTCCCAATTGCCAGTCTCGGTAGCCGGGGATTGGTCCGCAAGGGTCTCCGCTCCTGGCCGCTGCCCAGCTCACAATGCACCCGACCCCTACGGCGCCTCCTGCTGGTGATGGGCCTGCAGGAAGATGGGCCCATGTCCCTTTTTCGGGCAGTGCCTGGCCACTTGCCCTCAGACATCCTCCTTGGGCCTGGCTCCAGGGCGGGGCCCCGGTAACCTTATCCCGGGCAGGGTAAACTGTTCCCTTGATGGCCATCTCATAGCGGTCTTATGAATCGCTCTTTGTCTGGTCCCTCACCCAGGACAAATTTTCCATGGGTGACCCTACCAGGGGACAAAAAGCCCTCTGACAACATAGTCCCTGGGATCCCTGGGACACACAAACCTCTCCACCAAAATAAGGTAGCGATTTGCAGAGAGGACAAGAAAGCTATTCCCTGTTACCTTAAAGAGACAGCTGCAGTAAATTATTAGTTTTTAAAAAATCTTGTCCTATTAGTTGTTAAAACAGTTTGAGGCACCAGTGATACATTATCTTTATGACATTAGAAAGACAGAAAAATAAGTTTTGGTATGTAAATATCTGCAGTTTCCATCCATTTACAGTGTTACTGCTAATTTCAAAATACTTGATGGAAATCCTGCCCTGGACATTTGCCTTTGTGCATTTGTGATCTGAAGTTCAAACTGGAGCAGGGAGACAACATCAGTGTTTGTGTCACTGTGTCAGACTCATATGAGAGTTGAGGATCATCAGTGGTGATGACACCTGTATCAAAGCCTGCCATCTTCAGAGTTGCGATTCACAGTGTTTGTGCCTGAATGTGTTGCAGGTCAGGAACTGCAACATACTCATTGCTTTCTATGACTCACCATGTTTAGCAGCATGAACATCAAAGGCCGAGAAGTGGCCCAAGGCAGACTTTTTCACAGTTTAATAGATTTACTGACACAGGTAAAGATTACAACAAGGGGAGCTGTGGGAGACAGATCTGGGCACTGCAACTGGTTTCTCTGGGCAAGAGGTGAGGTGGGTTAGTTTTGAGCTAAGTCCAGAGGTAAGTGGTGGTTTCAAAAAGATATTCTGAGGTTTGTTTGCAGGAGAGACTGCTTATTTTTGGATATGCCAGGGATGACACGCAGGGGTGGGGGCGGGCTCTGGTTTGCTTCGTGGTGGTAGCTGTGATGAGTGTTCCAAGAAAAATGGACCAGCTCGATGGAAACAGGTAAGGGACTACACTGCAAAGCAAGGATTTTAGAGCCAAGTGTTCTCAAGACTGCAGGAGAGCTATAAAGGACCCTAATTACTATCAAGAGTGGAAGACTCTGTGCTGAAACTAATCCTTAAATATTGGCTTTTGGTGAGGCTGGTAAGCAACATGAGACAGACAAAGGATGGGTACCCAAGACTCCACCCAAAGGTGGATCCACAACCTGCCCAACCCAATCTGTTTTTGTTTCGGGCACAGGTCTAAAGCACGGAAACAAAAAAAAACAAACCAGTGCAGGACTGCAACAGTGAATTTATTTAACTTGGGGCTTGTGCCTTGTTGCATTGCTCACAGTAAAAGGGCAGAGTTTTCTCACCAAATCAACACAATCTAGTGTCCTACTCTCCAGATTTGTTTGTGATTTAAATCTGACAAATTTAAATCTTCTTCAAAATGAAATTCAACTTCAGAGACAAAGCAGAGGAGATTCGGAATGCATCACAAGCGCCAATGTGCTCAGTACAGGACTGACAGGAGCTCTGAAAGTGATGCAGAGGTGCAAAAGGAGATGATCTTGGAAACTATTGTCCAAACTGAATGTGGATGAACTTTATTAACTGCACTCTTTAATTCCATCTAGTTCACAATAATATTATAGCTTACCTCTCATCTATTGATGCTTTGTAACTTAAATGTATCCGTCCAAAAAGAGTATATTACATTTGACTTCAGTTTCATTGTAGCTTATTCTCATTGTTACAAGTATTTCACAAAAATAAACAAAACATTGCTAAGTCGAAGTTAAAATTTGAATTGTGCTCTTGCAGAGTAGTATGCTACTTAGTTTTACTATATATCCACTAAGGGATTCATCAGGATCTTTCATGACTCCCTCTGTGAGCAAACATGATTAATCTGAGAGTTGCTCTTAAGCGTGAGTTCTATAGTTGCATATGAAATTTTTATAGATATAGATGGATAGAATTAATATTAGCTGACATGGCCAGCAGTCCTGTGCAGCCTGAGGACAGGCTCTGCTGTGCTGAAATGCTGTGGCTCACCATAGACAGGATAACAGCGATCCACTGGTCTAATTCCTAATCCAGGACTAGCCTGCTTCTGTATCCTGGGACTTGTGCCCTGAATTGGGGCCCATCGTGGATTCAAAGAGAAATGATGAAACAAAGTCAGGCAGACGGCAATGCACGCTTTAACTTGTGGACTGAAGCAGTGTCTGGTTGTCTCACCCTTCCTACCCTCTGAAATCACCGACCATCAACGTCTGAAAGAAACACCCTCCTCCAGGGTGCAGCCTTGACAGACGCAGCAGTGGTTGTTGCCAGCTGTCGTGCGATGTTTTCATTTTGGATGAGAGAGGGGAGGTGGTCGTGATGATGGACAAGCACATACTCAAGAGGCCAGACAAGCTCACGATCCTTTACGTGCCTGAAATATTCTTCTGACCCTATAGATAGACTGTTGTGGAGGTTTGGAGCAGAGATATAATGGTATTTATGGAGGGAAATTACAAGAATGCTTTGGATGTTTAACCATAAAAAATACAGTCTATTTCTACTCTCCAAGATACCCTTCACTTAAAATGATATATTATATATGTGTACAACATCTAGAATTTTTGGATCCACAAAAATGAGAAGAGAAGCCTTTCTCTTTTTATGCATTTAACCATGCATAAAAGCTAGATTTCACTTTATTTAAAAAAAAAAAAAATAACAAACTAAAGCAAATATTGATAAACAGTCAAAAGGTTTCTATAGTCAGTGATCACAGTTTTTTTTTTTCCTGTAAAATTCAGATGGGGATTTTCTTCACGTGTGTCCTCCGGGAAGTGAACTAGATACTGAAACATGAAACCAAACCTGGCCTGTTTATTGTTGCAGTGTTTGACGCTGACAACAAAGCATGCTTTATTAACATTCAAGGACTGACTTGAAGGCAGCTGCCCTGGTGATATTTGTGTTGGCTGCAAAGACATCCTTTGGGGCCAGACCTCCTCCTACTACCAACATTAGAGAAAGGATGGATATCTGAAGCGTTCAAGCTCAATTTGTCCAACAAGAACTCCAAGTATAATTATCCTCTTGGAATCATAAATACCCACAACTTATTTCTGTACAGATTTTTAGCGATGCGTGCAGATGACAGTATCAGACTGTTCATCACACTGATTCTGAATGAAAGATCACGATAGGGGATGGACTTAAAAGTTGTTTTAATTGAAATATTTTATGAGAAATTTGACAGATTGTCATGAAATTTTGCGCATGCTTTCTAAATCCACTAAAGATTAATTATAATGACCTTTAATACCAGTATTATTTTAATAATTGTGTTTGTTTTGCACTTTAAGATGAAGCTCTGATTTCATCAGCCAGCTCTGAATTAAATTCTTTGTGCATCATAGCATGCTAAATCAATATACTAAGCACCTGAAACCTGAAGTGTTAAAAGGCAAGTATGTGCAGTTAATGACGTGTGTGTGTTGTTTAACCTGTTTCATTTAAACATGGCAGGTGTGTTGCTGGGAACTGGAGAAAGAGCAGCGTGCAGATTAAATTTCAAATAGAGGTCATCCCAGTTTTGGAGCCTTTCTTCAATTCTGTTATATTTTTTGTGAGGAATTCAATTCAATTCAATTTTATTTTTATAACACCAAATCACAACAATAGCCATCCAGGGAGCCCTAAGGTAGAAAACCTTTAGATCCGACAGTAATACAGAAAAACCTCAAGAATCAAATGATCCCCTATTACCAAGAACTTGGCAACAGTGGGGAGGAAAAACTCCCTTTTAACAGGGAGAGACGTTCAGCAGAACCAGCAGTGATGGCCATCTGCTGTGACTAGTTGAGGGTGAGGGGAGGAAGACAAGACAAAAGACATGACGGGGAAGACGGCCACAGATTTATAATAAATAATGATTACAAATACATTGTGAAAACATCAAAGTGAAAAAAAGGTTATGGTTATAAAGTTATATATAATGTTATAGTTTATGATACAGTGCATTCTTTTGTTTGACATGTGATATCAGAGGTGAACCACTGACCTGTGCACTGCACTGATACCCGTTTGACCAGCTAACTATCATGTTTTCATTAGCTGAGCTCGAGCCCTTCATAGCCCCATAGAGAACAGGTCTTCTTCAACTCTGCTGCTGCAGTGCAGTTTTGCCACGTTTCTACAGTAACCCCGAGGGGACAAAACAGTTGCTGGCTCCAGAGATGACCTTTGCATTTTCATATTGAAGGCGATGGGTGAGGGGCCGCAATGCTAGATGCTGCTAATTTCTACACGCTCTCTGTCTAATGCGATAACGTTATCACCATGAATCATTCCCAGAGTAGACGTGGCATAAGGATTTCACTTTTCAAACACCAACAAAGCTTCCATAAGCACTTAGACTTAGTCAAGAGCTGACTCATTTTTTTTTAGTATTTATATCAGAGTAACTGTATTGAAGCCAGACGGTGACGTCCTAGCCCCATGTTTTTAGTTATTGAAACTAAATTGGCTATCTAATAACCAGCACATTCCATATGCATAATACTCATTAAATTATAATTTAATTCTGTCATTACTTCCAAATGGTTATTATTTTATTCAAATCTGACTGCGATGCTTTGATGTGTAATATAATTTCCATTTCAAAACAGCGCCGTTTAATGCTTTTGCGTTACCAGGATATCGTGACGTTGTGCTCCCAGACGAATCAGCTCCAGCTGAGGGAAGCAAGAACAAAGGAAGAAGAGAAGTGAAAACACATGTTTCTTTGATAGCTGTCAGTACGCAGGCTTCACAGAAGATACAACATTGATTCAATTTTTGAAACAGCTTTATAATAAAAGTACAAGTATGACTCTAATAAATAATATGTTTACTTTTCATATGATTTATGAAAAGTGATCAATGGAAGTCTTTTCTAAAAGCTGTCTGTAAAGCACTTCATAAAGAAATCTCACAATATGTAAACGTTTAGATAATGTCCTTCCTAATTTTACAAACAACCGATGCAAAGTGAAGTTTCCAATGGGCTATAACAATAAGGATCAAAGGACACTTTACAGCAAGGAGACATTTATTCTGAAGAGTCATAAGAAACCCACGATAAAGCCGAGGTCTTCAGATAGGATCTGTTAATTAACAATTTAAAGAAGAGTTAACTCTTATTTATATATTTTTGTATGTGTTTATTTATTTTATTTTATTTTTATTTTTAGCCCTTGCAGCATTATCCACTAGTGTTTTTGAAACATTGACTTTCTCTCCATGGCCGTATTCATGGTTTTAAGAGCCAGCAATGCCCCAGATTTAGACCTGAGTGAGCAGTGAGAAAATGTCAGGTAACATTAGCAGCCTTGGTTAGTGACGTGTTCCTGTCGAGTGAATCCGGTGGGTGAATCAGATCCTGCCAATTAGTGCTGAGTAAGATATTAATCAAATACTAGAATTTCACTCATGGAAACTAGAGACTGGCCTTGGATTTACTTTGTTAGGCTTTCGTCAAACAGGTGCATATTCTTTTTTCTGTGACCTGCTTACTTAATGACATTTCATCTCCCTGTGTTGATTTTAATGACTGCACTGTGATTTTTTTTCTGCATGCATAGCCGACTCGCTGCCGAGGACATCTGTATAATAAGCCCTGAGCAAAGCGAGGAACATAGCACCGAGATGAAAAAAGAGCTCCTACTAGCGCTGCCAGCCCTCATTTTCTTCTTCACCAAGCCTCCTGTCGCCACCAATCACACATCTGCTCTGCTGAGACCGTATCTGCCGTCCCAGGATGCACTGCATGTCCAGACTCAAGGAAGGGTTAATAATCATGTCAGACACTGCTTTGATTTGATTGAACATTTCAGGCTGTGTGTATCAAACAACATGTCACATCCAACAAGTCTATATATAAAATAGGATGTGACATGCAGCGAATAACTGTGTGAATGCATAAAAGATGTATAGTCTGTTAAGGTGAGTCAAAGCTCTGTCAGCCTTTGAATATCAGATACTAATTAGCTCAGTGTGCAGACAGACAGCTAAGGGGAACCTCTGGATGGTAGCAGCTCTAAGGCTACAGACATTATGAACATTAAATGTAATGTCTCCCAGTTGGCAAGTCAAGTGGCAAAAAAAAGAAGAAGAAAAAAATCAAGAATTTTAATTGACTGCTATACACTGATTAAAAAGTGAAAAGCAGTGTACATTCACCTCTTTTCAGTTTTGGAAGAATCACCTCAGGATATTTTTTTTTTACAGCTGTGCTTTCATACATCAGGAAATAATCCACTTCAGCACTACTAGAAATAAATGGATATCACATGCAAGAGAGGGATCCATGATGGACGCTTACTAGTGCTGAATTATGGAAGAAATATAGTGTCATCAGAAACACTGGAATTTTTATCCTCCAAATTTCCCTGCAAAAAATTCACCTGCAAAAAATTCAACTGCAAAAATTCAGTGTTTCTGATGACACTATATTTCTTCCATACTACTTGGCGGTGCCATTCTCACCTTCATCTTAGTTGTCTAATGGCTCTTTATGCTTTTGCACTGGTCCTTTGCAGACCATCATTTACATGTTTCTGTTGTTTACTATCTTTAGCTCACAGTGTAACCTATAAGCAGCCTGTGGGCTACTCTTGCTTGTGTTGTTCTTGGTCCATCAGCCAGATGTCTTAATCTTTAATGTTTTTTCATCTCAACTATCATCCCTTTCCTATTCTGGCCCAATGCATCATGCACGTTGAGTTATGTGATGTTGGTTTTCTGGAGGACTGCATGAAAACACAATTGCATAGTGTGTGTGGCCATCTGCGCAGCCTCTGCATAGACAAATACTTACACAAAAACTCAAACACAGTACCATAAGACAAGCTTAATGGAAAGACAAGTTTAGGACTGAGTGGATTTGTGAAAACAGCTATCATCAAACCCATCAGTCTGAGCCACAAACAAATCAAATCAAACTCATTTTTCTCAATGCAAAGATAATATCAAGTGCAATAATTATGACAATGAAAGTCAAGTCTTAAGAGCAAATCAAATCAAGCATTTCTAAACTTCAGCAGCAAATAAAACCATGCTTGTCTGCATCGGTAGGCAATTTAAACAACAAAATTAAATGTGTACAGGTCATATGTGGTGAAAATTGTGCTGCTAAAAACAATAAAAATTAGATGTGTAAAGCGTCTAAAGATAGTGAAGCCAAACAGAACAAGTAACATGAATTAACTGAACTCCATGGTAACCTAAAACCAAAATCCATCATTGCACTGGATTACAGTAAGAGAGGCCAAGGAAAGCGGGCAGGATGGAGACAGAGGTCAAGAGGTTGATGGCAGGGAAAGAGAGAAAAACTGCATGACAGTCGAGGATTTGGGGGAGGGTTGGTGTTAAATGAATCACTGGCAGTAATGTTTGATTTCCTTCCAAAACTCCCTACAGCCTCCTGGGGACACAGAGCAGCTGCAGGACTCGAAATCCCACCGCTTGGAGAGTTGAACTGTGTCAAACATGAAGAGCTGAGCCGACTGCCAGCCTCCTCCGAATCCTTCACTTTGGTGTGAGTTCTCTCTTTCTCCTCCCTCGATCAAAGATTTACACGTGTGATATACAGCAAACATGTGCACAAACAAACCAGTTGTTTTCCTTTTGTTTAGAGCTTCAGTCAATGGTAAGAAACAATGATGGTTTACATTGAGCAGACAGTCACATTTTAACATCACAAAGAGTCTCATGAATATCACATAGGGAACCATCACATTATGAATCACACAGAGGAAACTCGCCTTGGGGTTGACACTGCTGGTAAATCTTCACACAGGAAAATGAAACTTATGATAAAGTGTGAACTAGGCATATGAAATTGCTGACCTCAAAAGAAAAAAAAACCCCTAAAGCTGTCATGACAATGCAGTTTTGACATCAGTCAATGTTTCGTTTTTCCCACCGGTACATGTGTACTCGGAAACAGCTTCAGAATTAAAGTCCATGTCTGTTCAGGAACACGCTTTCTGCATAAATCTTCCTCCTATTTGTACTTTTTCGATGGCTGAAAAATAAGTATGTATTTGCACCACTTCTTCTATCTTACTTCTGTAAGATAATGTAGGGAGATATCTGAAAAATTTGAGTTTTACTCTTTATTTGAATTAAAAAAAAAAGTTATGTTCACTATTTTATTAGTCACATATTTACGTTGGTGCTGTACTCACACGTGCACCTGTCTTATGTAATGTGTTGTTCACGAGACACAGTTTTTGTTTCCTGATGTTAGCCTGCGAGGCAGCAACTCCTCCCTGGCAACACAAGTTCCCTGGAGAAACTGTCCCAGGCCTGCAGAGGACTATTTTGGTTATAGCATTAATACTTTATCTTATTTTTGCTAACATTTTTATTTTTATGTTACTTAATGCTGATTAACAACTATCTGTGTCTATGTATGCTACCACTAGCTGATAGCTTAGCACTTAATACTCTCTATGGACGAAAGTAATGGAGCTCTTGATCTCTGAATTCAGTTTTTTTCAGACCCATTGCCTCAGGTGTATAAAATAAAGCATTTGTGAAACAATGGGTCATTCTGTACAAGTAACCAAAAACATGCCAGTAGTTGGATCTACAATATAAAACTACTAAACCCAACAATAGCGTTATTGATTAGAAACATTTTTCATGATGCGAGTCACAAAAATGTCTGGTAAAGTTGTGCATCCAAGTCTTTTCTTAATTAATAAAACAACGTTGTGTTTGAAGACTCGCTGTGTGTTCTTGTTGGGTTTGGTGAGAAGTGTAAAGTGGTTCACAGAGAGTACAAACAGTGGGATTTCTTTGCATCCCTGCATGTTTCTACATGTTTGTCTCTGAACCAGCAGGCTCTCCAGGTGTGTCAACACAAGGCTTATGTGTACCTGCCTGAAGGAACCAGCTGGATCCAGCTGTGTATGACAGTCTCTCAGGTATGAAGAGTGGGTGGTGTTTTGTTTTTTGTTTTCTTAGAACTTTATCAGATTAACTTGTGTATTTGTAAAAAGCAGCTGAATGCTGTCACGTAAATAGAAACTAAAAATATTCTAACTTAATCTCTTACGTTTCTCAATAAAAAAAGTGTACCATTTGTGCCTTTTGAAGCAGCCAAACCTGTCTGCAAACAAAAGGGAGTGAAACCAGTCTCAGGTTCAAGAAGTACATTAGATACTGCTCAAATAACTGCCACAAAACTGGTGGTTATATCTGTGCGTGTGTGTTTGTCTGATAAACAGTGGTGAAACTGGACAGGCTGTGAGTCCTTCAAGAGCATCATTACATCCACATTTAAACAATTATACCTTCTAGTAATACTGCTGGATTTGTGAATGTCCATTGACAGCAGCTCAAAGCATTGTACCTATAAATGTTGCCAGATATTTCCATGCATAAAACTGATATTTTCTAGCATAAGCAGCCCTAATGTAAAGCAGGGATGTTGAACTCATTGTGCATTGTGGACCACATCCAGCCCCCTTTGATCTTGAATGAGTAAGACCAGTGAAATGGTCTTTTCTGTCAGTGTAAAGAAATGTAACTGCAGACTTAGTCCTTTAGATATGTTAGCATTAAAAAGGAAGTTTAACAGTACATCTCAGTTTTTCTGCCCAACAAAGAAATGCTGCTCTGGTAAATGAAAGAAGTCTGCCACCATGACTCTTAAGGCATACATTGTGAGAAATAAATTTGTAACAACATTGACAACATTGTTGTCTTGGATGCAATTTTGGAAAATCGAGTGTTTTTATTCCTTTTCCACAAAGGATAAACCTCTCTTTGATCACCTTAATACAACCTTCAGCAACCCAGCACGAGGGATAACATTGTTCCTCTGGTACTCCGATCTGGACAGAACAATTGCAACTGCTACAGCCAACAAACTTTAAACAGACAGTCATGATCCCAAGACTACTGCCTCGAGTGATGCCCAGACTTTTACTCAACCACCATTGTTACAGAATTACAGTTCCAGCATAACTTAAACATCAGATAATCAAACTGTTTACCTTCTTTTAGAGTTGTGTTTGATGAAAGACTTTTGAAAAGTTGAACACATGTGCTGTGCTTCCCTGCGCTAAGTCCTGCTAAGTATTACAGATTCAGTGGGTGTTGTTAGTGCTCGGGTTTCCCACAAAGTTCATCTATTCAGCTCCACATCCAGCTCCCACCACCCTGCTAGCACTGAGGGTGGTAACTGCAGTTGGGGAGGGGTATATTTGGCTGCAGGGTGATGAACACCGTAGGAGTTCCCCTTTTTATCACTTACATAAGCCTGGGTAATTCTCTTCCACATCCCACATTGTTAGCACAACAATACCTCTGCCTCCCTGTAGGCTGTCTCTGTTGTTCTCTATCCTTTTTTTTTTTACCTTTGTCATGTTTTGATTAGAGCAGGAGGTTTGGTGCCAATGAAGGCCGAAGCTGTGCAGGGGAGCAAGTTCATACCAATCCCAAACATGGATAATGTAGCTATAGTTATCATAATAAATGTATCCTATGAGATCACTAATGTGAGGGGGCTGCACACTCACTGTTATTTGTTGTGGTATTCATTAAATTACGATTATCGAAGAAGTAAAAAGGCGGCACTCACACTTATAGTTTTTCCTAATGTTTTTAAACACATTTCTAGAAGCTGTGGAATTGCTCAAATTTAAAAGAGTTTTGTCCCAACCCCCTTACCACATCTCTTGCCCTCATGCTTCCTCTGTGTTCTTGCTGTGCAGTCTTCTTGCCTGACTCCTGCATGAGTCACTCAAGGCCTCTTTTATACCCTGACACAGTTACAGACCAATGTTCCAGGTGAACAAAGTGTGCTAAAGGATGCAATTTGTGTTCATTTGCAAAACTGTGAATGAGTAAGACCAATGGAATTGTGCTCAGACTTTGGCAGTTTGAAGTCATCCTGCTGATTTATGAATGTCATGTTTTTAGAATTGTGTGCATAGTTTGACTTTAGTGAGTCAACAATAGTATAAAATAACTCTGTGGAGGTTCTCAGTCATCCAGGTCATCATAGTCTAAGGAGGTTAGGAAAGAAAAGCGTCTGGACGTTTCACCTCTAAGCCGAGAGAACTGCAGAAGCTTCTGAGATGAGAGGTGAAACGTCTTCAAGCAACTTAAAGAAGTCCAGACGCTTTTCTTTCCTAACCTCCTTAGTATAAAATAAGGAAAACCCATTTTTTTTCCAGGAAGGATGATGAACACTAGATCAAAACACACTTGTTAACATGTGTATAATGAATGGTAACATTTCTCAGTGTCTCCTGAGGTCCTACCTTTTTGCTTTTGGTTATTCAGTAACAAAAACAAAAAACATTGTCTTTATCAAAGTATTTTGTGCGAATTTTGGAATCATCATATCATTATTATTTTGTTTACAGAATTAAAATCTTGTTTACAGAAAAAAAACCCGGTGTTCTTATTTTAGAAGTGACTATGAGTCTGGAAGCCCCTACTTGACAAAGTTTGACAAATGTTTTCATAACTCAAAACAGTTTTATCACAGTGATCTACAGACAGTCCCTTAGACTTCATGGCTTGGCCTTTGCTGGGACATGCAGCGCCTGTTGTGAGACCTTGTATAAATAAGTGTGTGTCTTTTTTTAACTTTATCATTAAAGTTGGTGGATTGTAATCAAGGCAGTTGTTATGTCTCCTTTTAGCTATCAATATTAGTACACTTTCATTTATTACACATACTATGTATGTTATTAGCCATGGTTGCACCAGTGAACGTGCATTTTTGTTCTCCGCACATAGAAGTTGTACTGCATACTGATTACATGTCAGCAGACTAAGATGGTCTGTTTGTTTCATGCTTGTCAGTACACTTACATTTCCGAGCTTATGTGCTCCTATCTGGATCGAGCACAAAACCAGGGTTTCCCCTCCTCTTCTCTCGACCAAAACAGGCTGGTCTTTCCTGACCGAATGCGCCGTGATCCCATAACTCGCTGCTTCGCGTGCAAACTGCGTTGCCAGGCAACCACGTCTGTTCAACCAGCAATCTGTAATCCAACACAAGACATAGATTTTACGGTCTGTATATACATGCACATGCAGAACCCATGCAGGTGGGAAGATTTAAAACCTCACTGAGAATTTGCATGTTAAGTATGAACCGAATTTCTATTTTGATTTATCTCTCAGTGCAGAGCAGGAGTGGTGCATGTTTGTATGTGATGTGTTTACCTGGATCTCAGCAGAAGACACACATTTTGCATTCCAGGCAGAATTCCTAATGTGGAGGCCCAAGAGTCTATTTACTGGAGCATAAATGTGAATGCATTGGCTGTTTACTTTTTTTTTTACAGTGAGGGATTTCAAAGCGCTAGGAAGGTTTTTGAAAGAGGCATTGTAGCATCTCAGTAAACACCAGAAGTTTGCTGTTTTACACACTTTGGTTGAGTTCAAGTTTTACCTGCCTTTCAAGTTTGTGTAAGGAATTTGTAAGACATACAGTAGTGTGTACACACATTTGATTCAGAGAATTTAACATGTCATGTGCCATGTAACCTAGAACCCCCTTTTTGGTACATATACATATATATAAACTGAAAGTATCAACAGTTGTTCACCACAAGATTAACTACAATAAAAGATTAACTAATATATTTGCTGCTGAAAAAGTATTTGCCCCCTTTAATGAATAATTTTTAATGTATATATATATATATATATATATATATATATATATATATACATACACACACACATCCTGTTATGTGAACTTGCTGCAGGTCCTTATGTGTGTTTTTAGCAGTATTACAGGCATGCAATGAGGCCCAAGCCTTACTAGCATCCCCATGAGGCTACAGTGGTAATTGCATCCATTTTTCACATCTACAAGACCCCAAGACCCCTAGTGTCTTGTAGGGTGTGACCCTACAAGACACACAAAACAACAAGAAACAAAAGAACAAACCAAAACATTCCCAAAGAACATTAAACACATTTAGTTTGCTGGAAAGTAGAGAGGCTGCGTGGTTCAGTTCAGTGCATTAGCAGAGGTTTGCTGCCTGTATCTATTAATCAAAGCTGCAAAATCACTACCTTTAAGCCTTAAAAATTTCAAATGGAAGAGTTATAAAAACAACAATATAATAATGTAAAAATTCACCTACTGTACAGCTTAAACATTTCTATACAGCCCCAAATCACTTTCTGCACCAGACCGTCTGCATGTTCTCTGAAGCTGTTACGTGTGGCGGAGTGGTGGAGTTGAGCACAGGGCATTTGTAGGACTTGAATTGAAGCCGGACTCAAGTGGCCCTTAAAGGAAGTGTATAAATAAAAGAACAAACCTCAAGCCTGTGGAGGACAAAAGTGAACATGAATGCATCGTTTGACAAAAAAATGTGTTAAAAATTATTTAAGCAGGATTTGATACATATTCTCATAAAGTCACTGCACACCATGATAAAAGGGTCCAATGTGAAACAGTGATGAATCTGCATATCAGATCTTTTTTTTTATCTGCTTGTCTAATTCAGGGTCACTGGTGGTGGCTGGAGACTATCACAGGCTGGTTTGGTTGTTTAAGCAAAATATGTCCAAAGAGCAAATGTTGAAAACGTGAACGACAGAGGTATGACATGTCTCTAACCCAGAATGCAGGAAAGAGGGCATATGCACCCTTTTGTTGTGTACATTCTGTAAAACCTACAAGAATACAGGGCTTCTGTTACTGCTTTATTTGAGAATATTTCTAAGAAATTAATAAGAATCTTTTGTAATAAATGTGGCTTTTCAACAGTGTTGTAGTATGTTAGGCAGGAACTCTCATTGAGCAGATAATCCTGTGTTAACGAAGAACCAGTTAAGCGATTTCTCCTGGCTTTATGGGCGCTGTGTCGATACATAATGACTTTGTTTCTATGGTAGTATTAACTCTTCCATTAACAAAGCGTTCCTGTTCTGAAGGACCAGTCGTAGATACACCTGCCCTTGATGGGCAGATAATACTTCCAAAGAAATTGTTTTTTTAATCTATTGAAGTCAGTTGGAATGAGTCTCATCCACTCCCACAACAAGTAGCAAACCCGAAGAGTCTGTTTGTAGTTGGGCAGGCCCAACCTGACTATACAGGAGGAATAGTGATGCTCATCTAATATTCTGTATATTAAAGGGTGCCCATTGTTATTTTTGACATCTAGAGATGCTATGGAGCAATTTTACTGATGTCTAACTTAGACTTGTGCAGGAAATCTACGCCAAAACCAATGCTGTAACCTTCCACGTAACCTGACACACATCCCGAGAAATATAACAACACATTATGTTGGCACAGATCGCAGCGACTGAATAGCTTGGTAGGTTATGGTGTAGGATTAAAAGCTGTTTGTGGTTACATCATAGGTCAGAACATATATCTCGGGCAGAAGTCTAAATCACACTTAGGTCCTCGATCAGGCAAAAAAAAACCACACACGAGCATGCATTTCTGAAATCGATCACCTCTGCTCACTGTTCAGTATTTTACAGCAGATGCTGAATCTTCTGTAGTGATTTCCTCCCAGTCATACACATGTGTAATGCACATGTGTGGAACCATAACTGTTATGTTATTAGAGACTTGATTTGTTACAAGCCACTATCCAGTAAATACTATAAAATGATCAGTTGTTGTGCCTTAAGTCCATTTCTGTTTCTTTTAAGTGGGCTGATATTGATTTTTTTCACCCAACGTCTGTGATAAAACTGATTTGAGCAATGTGAGAAATTCATTGTGAGATCAATCACATTTCCAGATCACATGTCCGACCCTTTGAGGAGGAACTGTTTACATTTTAATCACTCCCTGACTTTTCTGGCAACACTACAAAAAAGCTAAATCATCCATCCCCAAGTCCAGAGTTTGTGTACTACACTCCCTGTTTAGATTTTCAGTATATTTTCATCTCTGAATTGAATATTTGACAAAAAAGGGTTCAGATTAAAATTTGAGCACTTGATTCAATCTGACGGTAATGAGCACGTGTCGTGAAAGTGATCCTCCTGTTTGATGACTTCAAATGCTTCTTGTAACTAGAGACATCACCAGATGACCATATGGCATTGATTATCAATAAAAATTTGCTGCATTATGGACAGGCTCTGAAATATGAGCAGCGTGATGTCATGTGTTTTTATGAAGCAGTTAAGCACATCAAATGGATCTCTTGTGTGAAGTCTTGTATGGTATTTCTTAATGGAAAGTCCATATGGTGCTCAAAGAAAGAAAGATGAAGGCCATAATGTTCATCCTACAAATACATAATGTAATGTCTGGCAACTGCTGTGTCATGATTCTTTTTTTTTGTTGTTTTTAATGGATCCCATCATTCCGTATTTTCCTTAAAGTTGCTTTGAAAATACAAAAAGCTGACACAAAAAACTGCCAACAAGCAAAACATGTGTCTTTGGCGACTGCCGCTTAACCTTTACACAACAGACTGCTGCTATCCAATATCCAGCTAGCATCATCTTGAAGCCTAAAGTAAATGAAATGATTGGCATTATGAATAGTGATATAAACTGTGGTGGTAAGCTGAAAGAGGTGAATCCCTCATGACGTAGATTCTGACGCCAGTTTCACACAAGTGACTAGAATTAGAATAGAATTCTACTTTATTGTCATTGCACATGTCACACGTACAAGGCAACGAAATGCAGTTTGCATCCATTCAGAAAGTGCTTTAGCAATAATATAGATATATTACAATGTACATGGTATGAAGGTATATATTATGAATATATGAATATTATGAAAGTGTCACCCTCTCTCCCTCGTTGATGCTGCCTTTGTTGACAAACACTGCAAAAACTCAAACTCTTACCAAGTATATTTGTCTTATTTCTAGTCAAAATAATATCATCACACGTAAGAATGACACAATCAGCTAAAGAGTAACATTTGAGTAAGATATAGGAAGTTGTTTTTAGACAGTGAATCATGAAATTGGAAAAATTTCACTTTGGCAGATTGTTTTCACTTAATACAAGATATTCTTGCTTCATATAAGTGAAAAAAATCTGCCAATGGAACAAGTGACAATTCTCTAGTTTCAAGATGCTCTGTCTAAAAACTTAAAACTGTCTCAAAAACTTCTCCCAATGAGTGATCTCCTGCATTCATTCATTTTGCCAATGAATGAATGCATTCATTGGCAAAATGAATGTACTCACAGAGACATAGACTACTAGTTTTTACACAAATAAACTAGAAAAAATAAAAATGTCCCTGCTCGCCCCTGCGGGCGGTCTATCCTTCAAGCTTGGGTCCTCTACCAGAGGCCTGGGAGCTTGAGGGTCCTGCGCAGTATCTTAGCTGTTCTGGACAGAGATCTCCGATGTTGTTCCTGGATCTGCTGGAGCCACTCTCCTAGCTTGGGAGTCACCGCACCGAGTGCTCCGATTACCACTGTTACCTTCACTCTTCACATGTTCTCGAGCTCTTCTCTGAACCCTTGGTATTTCTCAAGCTTCTCATGTTCCTTCTTCCTGATGTTGCTGTCATTCGGAACTGCTACGTCTATCACTACAGCTGTCTTCTTCTGTTTATCTACCACCACTATGTCCGGTGGTGACATAGTGGTCACCACCGGACCACTATGTCCGGTGGTCCGGTGACACCTTGTACATGTCACCAAATGTACAAGGTGACATTTGTACCTTGTACATTCGTACAAGGTACAAATGTCACCTTGTCTGTGTGACATTTTGTCCATTTGTATCTGGAAGTCCCACAGGATCTTGGCTTGGTCGTTCTCCACCACCCTTGGTGGTGTCTCCCATCTTGACCTCGGGACTTCCAGGCCGTGCTCGGCACAGATGTTTCTGTATACTATGCCGGCCACTTGGTTATGGCGTTCCATGTATGCCCTGCCTGCTAGCGTCTTACATCCTGCTGTTATGTGCTGGATTGTCTCAGGGGCATCTTTACACAGCCTGCACCTGGGGTCTTGCCTGGTGTGGTAGAACCCAGCCTCTATGGATCTTGTACTTAGGGCTTGTTCCTGTGCTGCCATGATTAGTTCCTCTGTGCTGTCTTTGAGTCCAGCTTTGTCCAGCCATTGGTAGGATTTCTGAATGTCAGCCACTTCCGGTGGTACATACTGTGCAGGGGCTTATCCTTCCATGATGGTTCCTCCTCTTCCTCCTCTTTCTTGGGTTTCTGCTGCCTGAAGTTTTCACTAAGCACTTGGTCAGTTGGGGGCATCTTCCTGATGTACTCATGAATGTTTGTTGTCTCATCCTGGACTGTGGTGCTGACACAGACCAGGACCACTGTCAGGCAACCTGTGTTGATAGCCCAGATCATATTA
>VURO01046076.1:0-10711 GCA_015108175.1 Pelvicachromis taeniatus | reverse complement strand
TCTCGTCCACCGGGAGAAACCCCAACATAGGGGCAAGGCGAGGGGATACCAAGATACCCACCCCACCCCGCCGCCTCTCACCAGGGGCAACTCCAGACTGAGACAGAGTCCAGCCCATCTCCAGGAGACTGGTTCCAGAGCCCAAGGCCGTGCGTTGAGGTGAGCCCGACTATATCTAGCCGGTACCTCTCAACCTCACGCACTAACTCAGGCTCCTTCCCCACCAGAGAGGTGACATTCCATGTCCTGATTGCCAGTCTTGGCAGCCGGGGATCGGTCCGCCAGGGCCTCCGCTCCTGGCCGCTGCCCAGCTCACAATGCACCCGACCCCTACGGCGTCTCATTTTTTTTATGGTCTTCTCATAGGGGTCTTCTGAGAGGTCTTATCACCATTGTACTACCGTACATCTTCTAGTAGTGGCCTGTCTCTTATTGACGCCCGTTTCTAATAAACGCCGGATTTGAATACATGCCACAACAAATAGATGGCAGTCTCCAATAGTAGCCGTTCTCCAATAGTAGCCGTTCTCCTTTAAGCGCCGAGCTGTAGTAAATGCCGATCTCCAATGACCCACCGCCTTTTCCGTACACTATTGCTCTTTTCGTACCATCGGGGGTACCGTCCTCCTGCTGTTAATCATAAGGCAAATACCTTTTCGTGTCAAAATTGCTTTGTCATCAGATGCTATTGTGGAAGGAAGAAAGTCAAAACGTCCACTCCATCTGAGAAGGGAATAAGAGCCGGTCTCCAACAACTGCCGGTCTCTTTTAAATGCCAAGCCGGCCGAATAATTTTTTGGAATAAACGCTGGGGCTACTATTGGAAGATATATGGTATACAGGTTTTATTTTGTTATTTTGGTAACTATTTGTATTTCATCAGATTTAGAAGGCAAGTCTATGTTCCTTGATTCAGATGTGTGTTCCTTGTGTGTATCTTCATCGTGGATGTTTAACTCTTACATTTATTTCTCTTCAATAACTTTCCTAAGGCTGAATGGCTGTAACCTCTCGGAGAGAAGCTGTGAAGCTCTGATCAGAGTTATTCAATCCTCTAATCTCAGGGAGCTGGATCTGGGTAACAACAACTTGCAGGATTCAGGAGAAAAACTACTCTCAGCTGGATGGGAGAATCCACACTGTAAACTGGAGTGTCTTAGGTTAATATTTGTCAGACTATATCAAATTAACATGCTCGTTTTAAACAGGCAGAAAAATCAAAGCTGTTTCTGTGTTTATACTTTGGCCGCATCCACAAAGACATTTTTTGTATTTTTGCCTCAGTACACTAACATGGTTGATTTTGACTCAAACATCAAACATGCTTGAAGTATCATGGGTCAAGAGACTCCCGAATCAAACTGATTATGTCATCTTGTTGCTGAGGAGACAGGTGGTCAAACTGACTCCGCAACGAATGTAACATTTCAGAGTTTGACAGGCGGGGCCTCATCCCGCTGGGATGGTTGAGTTTTAACGCCTCCCCTTCATCCGGGCGGTCTGTTTCCGAGCAGCTCACCACAGTCACGGGAGCACAGCTCTCGGAGACTTGTGAGGGGAGCCGGGAATGATACAACTTTAACATGTTGATGTGACAAACGCGGGTTTTGCGTCTTCGGTCGGGTGTTTTTATTATGTAGTCGGTTTCACCAACCTTCCCACATATCTCATACGGTCCCTCGTATTTTGCAGAAAGCGCCACTCCTGAGGTGGGTAAAAAAAACGAGCACTTTATCGCCCACCTGTAGTTGCCGTTTAACAGCTGTTCTATCATATACGCGTTTCCTTTTTTCTCTGGGAAACAACAAGGTGTTGTTTAGCCAGCTCATTAGCTTGGTTCAGGCGCTCATGAAAATGCTGAATATATTAGGGTGAGGGTTAGGGTTTGAAGTCAAACGAAGCGAGCTGAGCTGCCCAGCGCTGTTCAGTAGCCCCAAGTTTAGGGAGAGGTCCGGCGTTCAAATCCCGGACGAGCCCCCACTAATGTTACGACCCCCTCAGCTAAGACCCGAGGGGAGCGACATACATGACCTACGATCAACGTTTAAACAAGGGTTTTTATTTTACCCTACCCTAACCCAACTAAGGCCGGGCCCCAAAGCCCCCAACAAAGGCCACGAATGGGGCTTTAAACTCAAATGCCCGACAGAACACAAGTAGCTGTCAAAGACTATGGAGGGAGGAAGGACAGTCTCTAGGCACGGACGCCGCAAGGTCGCTCACAAACAGTCCTCTGCTTCCGTGCAGAATCGGCCACCTTTTATCCTCACAGGTGCACCCGATCCACCAGTCTGGTGCTCAGAGGGAGGCACCGGAGTTTGCGGCAGCCAATCGAGGATGAGGTCTGGCACACCTCCATTTGCATAGCCGGAGGGGGCTGTAGAAATCCCTGCAGCCAATGGCGCACGAGTCGCAGCAACCCTGGAAGTACACAAAAACACTCTTCTTCCAATCCGCAGGCCCAGGGCCGTAACACTGAGGAAGAGTGGGAACAGGGAGAGGCACATAAGAGCAAAAACACAAAGTAATCACTACAGAACAAGGTTTGGCCTCTTGACCACTGGCTGGAAACAGATCTCGTGGAGACTGGCACAGTAATCATTGATGGAAGGGAGCTTGAAAACAGCTAAGACCTCACCTACAAATCAAGTCTGAGTTTAAATTCAGGCATTTAAAGTCGATGCTTCATCTAAGTCTATCAATAATGGCTTACTTGATTCATAATCAAGCGTAGGAGTGGAAACCCCCACTAGGCACTTTATTGCAATGTTAATGGCATCTAGTAAGGGGCCTGGGTCTGTGACGGAGCATCTTTGTGTTATTTTGTATTTTCTTTGCTTAGTATAGATTGAGATAATGTTAAGTTCTAGTATTATTATTAGCTTGTCTTAGCCGAGTTTCAGTCTAGTCTCTGTCTCGTCTATGCAGTCTGTCATTTGTTTCATGCCTGCACGTCCCTGTTGTCAAGCTCGTGTTGTGAGTCTCGTGCCCCATGTGCAGTGTGTTCAGTTTACTTCCCCTGTGGCGTTCAGGCGTGTTGTCTCCCTCTGATCAGTGTCAGGACGTCTGTTCTCCTCACCTCATGTTTCATGGATGTCATGTCTCGGGTTTCTCCTGTTCTGGTCATGTTCATTTTTAGATGTTATGGTTATCAATAGAGCTTTTCCATGTCCTGTGCCAGTTCTTTCCCAGTTTTTCACCTTTGTTCGTCTGCGCTCCTGTGTTTGTGGTAGTTATCAGCCAAAATAAACAGCTCGCTTTTGGGTCCACGCTCCTCAAACACACTGGCCATTGTGGCCGTTACAAATCAATGGATGAAGTTTAAAATGTATTAGATAATAACTCACCGCTATCTGACCTACTTTTAATTCATTTTTATTTTATGCACCCCCCCCAATTCATTTTAGATTTGATCCTGGTGGAGTCCGATGGCTGAGGCAAGGTCTGAAAAAGTGTAAGTATGTTTAATTACAGAGCACATTAGCTATAATGGTCACCTTCAGCTAACTTCTCAAACCATATTCAAATAAGAAACTCCATTTAAACACCCAAAACATTTAACGTCCTTTATAGTTCGTGCAGTACCTCAGACTTCTTCAGTGTCTTTCTAGCGCAAACTCGCTAAAGACTCTCTGACCGGATCCATAAACACCGTCAACTGTCCCTCGTCAACAAATCTCTGTGGCTGTTTCCAGTTATGGTTCAACAAAAACTTCATTTGGCCATCTGTAATTAATTTCTTTGCTTATTAAAAAAAGACCTTTAACATGGATGGCTGCCCCTTTTTTCAGTCTATGTCAAACCCTTTGATTATGTCGTGGCCAGGAGTCAGAATGAAAGGTCAAATCTTGAAGGATACATTTAAAGGACTGAATTATTTCATTCCTTTTCATGAAAGAAGTTTGATGAATAACAGAATGACTATTTGGAGAGGAAAAAATACATTTCAGAATAATAACAACCTTTGAATAGTAGTGCTTCAGTAGTTTCCTGAAATCCAGAAAAACTTCATGGTACACAAAAATGAGTCAACATGAAGAAGCACATTTCCTCAGGCACCGATTATTCTTTTTGATACACCCTGTGTTTCAACTCACTATGTTGTATTTTAACGTTATTCCATTATAAACTATATATTCAGTAAAGTAAAATTTTGCCTTATAATTTTGTGTTTGTTCTCCATCAGATTCCTGTCAACTCACAATTGACTCAAACTCAGTGCACAGTAGGATCAAGCTGTCTGACAACAGCAGGGAGGCTGTGTATGTAATGGCGGATCAGTCATATCCTGATCATCCACACAGATTTGACCGATATCCTCAGCTGCTGTGTGGAAATGGTCTGACTGGTCGCTGTTACTGGGAGGTCGAGTGGAGCGGAAGGATTCATATATCAGTGAGTTACAGAAGAATCAGAAGGAAAGGAGACAGCAACAACTGTGTGTTTGGAGGGAATGATCAGTCCTGGAGTCTTTTCTACTATGATGGTGGTTATTCAGTCTGTCACAAAAACAAAGAAATGTCCATCACCACCTCCTCCTCCTCCTCCTCCTCCTGTGTCTCTAACAGAGTAGCAGTGTATGTGGACTGTCCTGCTGGCACTCTGTCCTTCAACAGAGTCTCCTCTGACACTCTGGTCCACCTCCACACCTTCAGCACCACATTCACTGACCCTCTCTATGCTGGGTTTGGACTCTGGTCTCCTGGTTCCTCGGTGTCTTTGTGGTCTCTGGAATAAAGAGGTCAGCTCTGGTCAGCCTTGACCAGAAACTTCGGTCTTCAGTGAATCACAGTTATTTCCTGGCCAAAGCGTGTTTACTCAGCTGGGTTTTTAATGACTGAAACTTTTCAACCAAGACATTTCAATCACTCCTGCCAGCAAGACAGCTTTGGACCAGAAACTTTGGCTTTGATCAACTATTCAGAGAAGACAGAACAATGTACCGCATCTCTTCATAGCCTCAATACCTCGTGTCAAGGTGAAGGTGAAATATTGCAAGTGATTACAAAGAGTCAGAGATAAAGGACAATTACAACACGTATTGCTTGCTCACTGATGTTATGCTTCTCAGAATGTTATAAAACTAAAGCATACATTTGATTTAGTGATGCGACAGAGCTACATGATTACAGCGATCAGGCAGAGCTTTACTGACAAAGTAAAAGCAAACAAAAGACAATTCTCTAACCTCAGCTCCTACCAACAAACACAAAGGGCTTCTCAGTCCGACCCGCTGCAGTGCTCATTATATACAGTCAGTAGGATTAGAAGGAGAGACGAGGTGGCTGTCCATTCGATCCACCAATCTGGACTTCAGGAGCTTGTTGATTCAGCCAATCAGCAGTGTGGCCTGTTTCACCCTGGAGCGAGGAGATAAAAATACACACACCAATGGGAGGAGCCAAACATCAAAACCGGCAGCATGCGATCACAAACCACAACACTTCATCATAACACACCTTTCACAGTAGAAGAGGTGTGTAAGGCTTTGCCAGGACCAGCCAACGTTTGTGCTGACTCATCAATCGCTCTCCTTTCTTTTTGCACCTGGATGCAAATATCGTAGCTGAGCCAATGTCTTATATTTTTAATCTTTCTATAAACCAGAACTCTTTACCAGAGATATGGAAGTCTGCCTTTGTACTCCTCCTGCTGAGAGGTGGTGATTCTTCAATGCTTTATAATGACATTAAATAACATTTCCAAACTCTGTGTCTTAGCTAAGTGTCTTGAAAGGTAAATAATCAAACTAAAAGTTATCTGGAAAACTGCACAGTAAGTGTAACTGCTTCCCTAGAAGTTCTCAATGATGTCTATGAAGCCCAGACTGCAAAGAACTACTGTGCAGCTCTTTTTACTGATCTGTCAAAAGCCTTTGACACGGCTGACCGTGATATTTTATATCCCAGGTGACTGGAAGTGGTCCTGTCAGACCAAGCAGCCGGCTCCTTCTCTAATTATCCTTCAGTGGTCAGCAGCTCAGTGGTCTCGCTTCCAGTTCTTTGCAGATGATACAATTATTTATTGATGTGATCGAACCATCGACATGGTTTTCAGACAATTACAGCTAGCTTTTGATAGTATTCAGTCACAGCTGGGTCAGCTCAGACCGATTTAAAATGCAGACAAAAACAAAGACGTTGTTCTCAGACAGAAAGTGGGTGCTGGCAGTACTTCCTTCTCTTGTATCTCCTCAGGGTATTTCCATTGAAACTGTGGCTTCATACAAATACCTTGAGTTTAAGTTTCACCTCTGCGTATGAGTCTGTGTCTGGGTCCTTTCCTGCACAGATCATGACAGAAATCATCACTGGGAACTTGTTCTTGTTTTCAATATGACTGTACATTAGACACATTTAGCTTTTCTTTCTTTTAAATGATTGTAATGTTAATATGTTTGTCTGGAACAGGGGTCTCTTGAGCCATTGCGTCTCAATGGATCTACCTGTATATATAAAGGTTAAATTAAAAAAAGAAGACTGTCCCGGGTTACACAACCTGCACTTCCTTTCTTCCTACTCCTAGTAGCAGTATTTCTGTTACAGTATCCCTGCCAGGGATATAGGAGCCCACCCCTGGCAGCAAATCCCACAAAGCTGTCAGGAGGATTCATTGTTTTCTCTTTGCAGTGTGTTTGATATGTGTAGTTTTGCAGACTTTTGGCCATAAAACTGTCAAAGGGTCCCAATTAAAAATGATGGATGGTGGGAACAGCACTTGGAAGTTATGGAGTAATGCCAGAAAGTTATGTAACACAAACGTCGGAGATTAAAAGAAGAACAAAGTGCAAATTGACAACTGATTGGAGAACAGTATTGACAGACATACTGCATCGGTAATTGGGAGTAATCAGAATCAGAAGGGTTTTATTGCCAAATGTTGAGCAGATTTACAACATTAGAAAGCATACTATAAGACAAACAGATTGATATCTACATGAATGCAGGTGGTGATCAGTGCAAAAACAGGACAGGTGCAGAATGTTGACATTTGTAGAAGTGAGAAAATACTTATTAGGTTAAATTTAATAGGGATTAAGTAAAAACCAATGGGTGGAAAAATACCCAACAGTGGGAGGAGGGGTGACTGTATAAAGAGGGGGGTCCATGTGGCTCCGCTGTTTGGCTCTGCACCCCAGGGTTTGCTATGCTTGCTTGCTGTATTTGTACTGTTTTTGCTGTTCATACGACACTGTTTAATAAAGTCTGTTGAACGAATTCGACTCTTTTCCAGAAGATCTTTGCTGAGTGATTTGATTTGAATTGGACCCGAGAAGCTGGAGCTCCGCAGCGTTGTGGGATAAGGTTATCATATTGGCTTCAAACCAGAAAAGAGGGTCAAAAACCAATGAATGAAAACAAAATGGTACGATTGAAAGAAAAAAGGAGAGAAGCACTAAAAACAACAAAGACCATGATGAACACAGAGCTGCTACAACAGGACGCCACCAGGATGTGGCCACCGACATGTACAGTTACAGCCTGGAAGTGAAAACACATGAACACTCGAACCACTCGGACACTCGATGGTTGTCATTTTATTGCACTACTGGAAGAAAGCAGTCCTGCGAATGGGGATGGACCAGACGGTAGTGCAATCCGTCCTGATCGGTGATTGGTCAAAATCTAGAGTGAACATAGCAGATCCCTGATTGGGCATTTCTGTTTGTCCGTATCCCACCTGATGGCTGCTGTCTGTGCTCTTCAACAGGATCCCTGTGTTATGTCTTTATGTTTCCTGGTTTACACGACAGGAAGCATTATCAGTCGATAGACAATAAAAGCATCACTGAGGAGGATTTTCCCTTGGCTCTTCTTCTTCTGTCTTATTATGAAGACCAGCCATGAGAGTTTGCACCGATGAGACGATGCAATGGTTTTGCTTTTATACTGGTAAATTATTGATACCATTACACTGTCATGTACAGACAGGCATGCCCTGAACGCAGGACGCCTACACGGACAGACATCGCTGCGCGTTGCTGCCATGGCCGGAGTCGTAAAATCAGTGCATCGTTGCTATGAGAGATGAACTTTGACCTGTGGCTACGTATCTGAAGAGGAGTCACTGAAGAGTTGATAACGAACATGACGTGATCATATTCCATGGCTTTCACAGTCACCAGATCTCAGCCTGTGGGGGGAAATTTGACTGCTAGACGGTGCTCGCTCTGTTAGAGTTTCTCCGGCGCGTCTTATTGGGCCAAAACTGCGGTAAATGATCACGCCAGACAGATTTGATATTTAACACTAAATCAGAGTTAAAGTACTAACTGTCCAAAAAGAGTTACATTAACACTCTCTGGTGTGGACCCATATAGACACTTTAACAGTGTTGAACTCAAATCTGACAGCGTTCGTTTGGCCGTGCTGGATTAGCTGTGTACGATACACTTACTACTTCACACTTGTCACATCGTTTGTAACGAGCCACCGACAGCTTCCCCGGCACTGCGAGGATCCTCTCTGCTCGTGAGGGAAGGCAGCGACTCGGCTGAGCAGCTCGTGATTACGCTCATGCTTCTCGCCCGGCCTGCTGGCCACGTGCAGCGGCGTCTGGATTTACAACAGGAATTGCTGGTGTGAATGTGATTAATATGTGCATTGAAGGACAAATCCTGGTCAACGATGACTCCAAGGTTCCTCACAGTGTTACTGGAGGCCAAGCTCATGTTTCTTATCCATTACGACTGTTGACACAGTTTCAGAGAGCAGATGTTGCTGCACTGCTACAGATGGGAGTAATAGAAGAGTCACACAGCACGTGGTGTAACCCCGTAGTTCTGGTGGTAATGAAGGATGGGTATGTACGGTTCTGTGTTATCTACAGCAAGGCGAATGAGGTGTGACAGTTTGATGCTTATGCCATGACCTGGGTTGATGAGCTCCTGGACCGGTTAGGCACTCCTCATTCTTAACGCTGCTGGATTGGCCCTGGGGCTACTGGCACAGGTTCTTGTTTGCACAGCCTAAGGAAAAAATGGCCTCCTTCACACAGTTTGCACTAAATTTCCGTTCCGTAACTTCTGTTCAGCTTCTTTGGAGCCCCAGCCCACTTTCCTGCGCCTCATGGACCGGGTGCTGCGTCTACACATTGAATATGCTGAAACTTCTCGGGTCACAGCATCATCCATAGGAACACTTGAGTGGAGTATGCAGTTGATGCCCAAGGGACTCTGAGTCCCTGAGGCATGCGGGCTCCCGACCTAAATCGGGAGATGGGGGTATGTGGCGAGGTGTGGCTTGTGGCTCAGCTGCAGGAGAGGGCTGGACAGAGGGTTTAGGGCAGGGGTCTCGAACTCCAGTCCTCGAGGGCCGCTGTCCTGCAACTTTTCCATGTGTCCCTGTTGCAACACACCTGAATACAATTAGAAGATCATTAGCAAGAGTACAGAACTTGACTGCATGCTGAGTTGGCAACCCCTAACCCTACTCAAGTAAATGTAGGTAAATGTGCCAATGGAAGTTTGGCTATCACAGCTCACAACAGTCGTCTAATCACACTTGTGACATCTGCCCGTCCGTCCAGCAGGGGTTGAGTCCAGCAGCCTGAATATCTTATTGATGTGTCTGTTCTCAGTTTAACTGCACGTCCATCTGCTGCCAGCTGCTGATTCAGGTGTGGCACTCACTGATAGAGCTGATAGCACAGCATGGGAATGAGATGCTTTTTTTCACTTTAGACAAAGTAAATATGACATCTTTAAAAAGTCTGAAGTCAAATATTGATCATCTTTGAAAGCTAACCTCCTGATTAGTGTCTGTGTCTTTCACAGACCTGCTAAATAACACATTGTTGTAACCGTTGGTGCTTCATAAATGTCAGGAGTGCTGCCACCTGAAACTGCTCCAGGCAGTTTCTAATATTTCGAGTTTGTTTAGTAAAAAAATGTTGGAGGAGTGAAAACAGGAAACTTCAACACATCAGTCATCATCAAACACAGCAGCTTTGTTTCACCTGTGATGAGATGAGGGGGGAGATAACGCAGATCAGGACCAGCCTGTTAAAACCAGTGTTTTTATGTACCACTGTCATGTTTTATATCTTTAATGTGTTCATACTGGCTCCAAAATCTCTGTCTGCATGAGCCAGAACAACAGAGTGACGAGAACGCAGAAATACGAACTGAGTTAACCGTGTTCCTACAGGACTCTTTTATGGGGCGTTAACTGCCGAGCCTCTAGATGACTACGTGATTGACAGATACAGGCCGGAGAAGGAACAGGTCGAAGGAGACACCTTTGAGAGACGCAGAGAGATTGGTGTGATTATAGAATAATGTGAGCTTCTTTGATCATTGGGCAACTTTCTGGAGGAAACCTGGTCTTATTAGGAGAGACGGCATCCATCCTACTTTGGAAGGAGCAGCTCTCATTTCTAGAAATCTGGCCAAGTTTATTAAATCCCCCAAAGTGTGACTATCCAGAGTTGGGACCAGGAAGCAGAGTTGCAGTCTTACACGCCTCTCTGCAGCTTCTCCCCTCCTGTTACCCCCCCTGTTACCCCCCAAAACCCCATCCTCTTAGAGACCGTGTCAGCTCCCAAACAGGCAAAAAACAAACTAAAAACCAGCAAAAAACTACTTAAACATAAAAAATCACAAAGTAAGAACAATACATTATCTGCATCTGAGCCAAAGAGTAAAATAGTGAAATGTGGATTATTAAACATCAGGTCTCTCTCTTCCAAGTCTCTGCTAGTACATGACTTA